>JBAMBQ010005536.1:0-20734 GCA_037044495.1 Stegana nigrithorax | reverse complement strand
GTGCAGTCCTGGCTTATATGGAACTGCCCCCACCTAATGGAACCACCGGACAGTCTCCCGATTTGAATGTTATAGAGTATTTATGGGCCTTGTTGGAAACTAACATCCGAAAACACCATATTTCCAATAAGGACTCATTAAAACAAGCATTGCAAGAAGAATGGATGAAAATCACCCCAGAAGTCACGCAAAAACTAGTGGATTCGATGCCAACCCGACTGAGAGATGTTATAAATCAAAAAGGCTACCATACAAAGTATTAATATTATTAAAAAATCGAATATTGTCTTAGTTTATAAGTTACCATCGTGCTGCATCAAATAAGCTGCACGATTTGAAAAGGCTGTTTTTTTTGTTTTTTATAGTTTTTAAAATGATAAACTGAATATGTACTATTTATAATACACTAATTTTAAAGAAAAAACTGTGCTCTACAAAACTGCATTTTTACTTTTTTCGATAACTCATTTGGTTCACAGATAACTAGGCTTAAACAAAAATTTTTGGTCTGCATCAAATAAGCTGACACTCACTGTATGTTTATAAATGAGTTCGGTGCAACATTGTTAGACTGAACGTAGCAAACATGCGCTGGATGCGTCTATGGAAGCTGAGTGAACATGGCTTGGCATATGGTAAAGTTGTGTTAGCACTGAGCATTTTGTTTTTTGTTTTGTCATATATTTACACTTGAAGTGGTTAACTATAATCAAAACGGCTTATTGGAATAGTTATTTGACACCAAAGCCGAACTGTTTGACAAACCATTATCAGGTACTTTACGATAGTGTAGAAAATTTTTTTGCTTATTACGATAATGATTATGTTGGCTGAAAATCTCTGAGCGACTACGATCAGATATTATAGCTTGCAGATGACCTGGCAGTAATAAAAACTGGCCATCAGGTGCATGCACATATGTTTAGAAACGGTAGTAGAAATAATACCAAGAAAAACAGCGACACAGTATTGCGCACGGTCGTTGACAACCGGTTCCATACTTGAACCGTCTATACATTGCAATGGAATAGTTTTGGAACATGAGAGGCCTACCAATATGCCGTTAAGATCACATTTAATAAATATTAAAAAAAAAAAAAATATATAAAATAAAAATTATAATAAAAAAAAAATGCTAAGTGGAACAATAATAACAGCTTCAAGTACTACAGCAATACAAGCAATAGGCGAAAATAATTGCAATAGGTAAAACATACAATTATTTACTAATATTAATATAAATAAATAAATAAGTACATAGCAATGTATTTTATGTGTACATACATTCACCGTGTGTTGTCGTTGTTGCAGCTGTATTAAATGATCGACGTGATTGCTGTTGTTTGCAATGCCGTTGCCCTCAATTCGGATTCCAGTTATCCGCGCTTCGCATTAGGTTAACCTGCGTTGGCCGCCGTAACAAGCCAATCTATGGCCAACAATTTTATATGTTGGCACTCCTAGCTTTTGCTGCAATTTGTCTTTTGGTCAAGCGAAACAACTTGATTGGCAAGCACTAACAGTGCCAGCACTACACCAAGTGAAAAGTTTACGTGGACCCTTTTTTCTCGTTTATTCTTTTACACTCGCTTCTTACGCTCGTACAAACGTTCGTACAACGTCACACCGCACTCAACTCTCCTTTTTGCAACAGCCACCAGCAGCAACAGCAGGTTAACAAATTCGTTATACACGAATCAGAGGAAAAAAAAATATTTTACACGTCGTCGTTGTCGCAATTGTATTGGAAAAAATTACAAAAAAAAAAAAAGAAAAGAAAAGAAAAAGGGAAACGGAAGAAGAAAACACTACACACTATGAATCAGCACTTTTTCGAAATTACTAAGTGTTAAGTTTGAACGATTTCCAATTAGATTCCACACTTTGCTTTTTATATTTATTAAATGGAAAACAAATTAATTATGATTTTCTCTACCAAAGAGCCACCTTAGGCAGAAGAAGAATCCACCGTCATATGCACCAAAACTAAGTGAATGTGTGTTTAAGAGAGGAGATATAGTGCGTAAGTGAGAAAGAACAGTTTCGAGCTCTGCAAACTCTAATAGAGTTGTCAACATATCAAACCCAAATGTTTCACCATGTTTTTTGTATTTAAACATTCGAAATCAGTGTTGTTGATGAGGAATAGGGCTTGCAGAGCACGAAATCGTTCTATCTCACTCTATCGTATGGTGCTTTTTCTGTGGGACTTCTGTTGTACGGCGTCAATTCAATCAGTATTGAACAACGAAAAACAGGCTTTTGTTGGGTCTAAGGGTATGTTTTAATTACAAATTAAATAGTATATGAAGTAAATGTCGTTTCAGAGCGATTAATTAAATTACTTTGATTCTAATTAAAACTTAATCTTTTAGCAGCAGAATTTTGCTGCTGATTACCCTACTACATTTTTTAACGGCAGCACAGAAAAATGCGATTTGGCAAAAACCCAGGGTAAATACCACTACTACTGGTGTTTCGCAATCCGGGACCCATGTTAAAATGGTGTCTACCCTTGCATTTGTTAGACTAATATTTTTGCTGTGCGCGAAACTGACCGTTTTTTTAGTCAATGCAATGGTTGCAACCTTGCTGCTCATCAGCATTAGTTTTTGTGGTTTTATATGTATTTATTAAATTTTGAATGTTTGTCAGTACTAAGCAAGTAAAACTATATTATATTTTAATATTTCCTTTAGTAGTGAGATAGCAGCCTCAATAGTTAGTAAGTTAGTTAATAAGGAGCTATGCAGCGTGGCAACAGTGCGCCGCACAGTAACAACAATACGCGAAAACTTTTTTTGTGTAAAACAATAAACGCGCTCACTCCAACTCAGATATTAACTTTGTGTGTTAAGTAAAACATAGGACTTCTTAAAGGTTTTTTGTATAATGGGCGATCTGAACAAATGGATTGAAATCGTTAAAGACTGTAAATACCTGCCGGAGAATGAGTTGAAAAAGCTCTGTGATATGGTCTGCGATATCCTGATCGAGGAAACAAACATACAGCCAGTCAATACGCCCGTCACAGTCTGTGGCGACATACACGGCCAGGTATGGTTTTTCTTATTTTATCAAAGTTTACGTACCGTAAGGTGTGCGTCATTGGCATTTATAAATATTAACATATAAGTACTTATATTGTTATTTAGTTTTATGACTTGGAGCAGCTGTTTCGCACTGGTGGCCAGGTGCCTGATACAAATTATATATTTATGGGTGATTTTGTCGATCGCGGCTATTATAGTCTCGAAACGTTTACAAGACTGTTAACACTGAAGGCGCGCTATCCCAATCGTATTACATTGCTGCGCGGCAATCACGAGTCACGACAAATTACCAAAGTTTATGGTTTCTTTGATGAGTGCTTTAGCAAATATGGCAATGCAAATGGCTGGAAGTATTGCTGTAAAGTATTTGATCTGTTGACAGTGGCAGCGGTAAGTTTCCCCATTGTGAGTTATATAAAGTATTACTTATGCATATACATCTGTATAAAATGCAGATAATCGACGAAGAGGTGCTTTGCGTGCATGGCGGACTCAGTCCGGAGATAATCACGCTCGATCAGATACGCACCATTGAACGTAACGGAGAGATACCCTATAAGGGCGCATTCTGTGATCTGGTTTGGTCCGATCCCGAGGATATGGAATACTGGTGCGAGTCTTGCATTTTGCTAATATGTTTATTGTATGGTAATTAAAAAAAAAAATATTTTTTTTTATGTTATTAGGGGTCAAAGTCCGCGTGGCGCCGGTTGGCTTTTCGGTCATAATGTCACCAAAGATTTCATGACCATCAACAATTTGGATTTAATTTGTCGCGCACACCAACTAGTTAACGAAGGCATCAAGTACATGTTTGAGGGAAAATTGGTGACTGTGTGGTCAGCACCCAATTATTGCTATCGCTGTGGCAATGTTGCGGCGATTTTAAGCTTTGAAACTGCCAAGCAACGTCAGACCAAGATCTTTTTGGCTGTACCGGATACGGACCGTGTTATACCGAAACAGAACACGACGCCGTATTTTTTGTAATGCAAGAAAAACATAGCGATATCAAGCATTAACAAAAATACATATAAGCATCTTAGTCGTCGTCGTCATCGTTGTTGCCGACGTTGTCCGTGTTCTTTTTTGGTCAACGATGTCAACCCTCTCAACTCTTAATGCGTCTGAGTATACTTAGTTAAAATCTAATTTCCTAACACATGAGACCAATCAACAACAGAAAGAACCGCGCAACAGTAGCAGCAGCGTTAGTAGTTACAAAACTTTCGTTAAAAAAATTATCGCCTATTAAATATTAAGTTAAAAGTTTTTTGTACAACATATTGCATATACTATATATATACAGTATACATACATATTTATTGTAAAAAAAAGCAAAAACGATTACCTCTGAATGTATTTTGTATTTCTCAACTTCTTTTGCTTAGCTCAAGTTTTCGTTCGTCTGTGTTACATTTTTCAACTATTATCTATAAAACTAACAAAATAATTGCAATAAGAATTATTTAGTTTTTGTTTACTCGTACTGAAGCTAAACGATTGTGTATTATTTAGTCAAACAAATGAGATTTTTTTAGCACACACAAAAAGCAACGAACCCCGATTAGCTGAAACCAAGTTTCAAAATAAACCACACATAAAAGTAAAAAAAAACTGTCTATAAATTTATTTTAAGCTTTTATTACTGTACTAACATTTCATGTGCTGTAATATTAAATGAGTTCTTGTGTTGTCCTGCATTTATTTTTGCGGTAGGAGCTCCTCATCCGTCAAGGACAGCGTCGACAGTTTCTTGCCTATGCGCGCGTGTATGTCCAAATACTTGGCCACACAACGATCGATGCAAACCATTTCGCCTTTTCCCAGTTCGGCCTCCTGGTAACGTGGCGGAATGCATTTTTTGTGACAGGCAGTCGTCATACGATTGTATAGGTCCGTCATCATCTCGATTTCCATTTCATGCATGAATTCCACTTTCGCTGGATCGGTAATGGCCTCCATTTTTGGCTTAGCCATTTTGCTATGAAAAACGTAAGGCAAAAAACTTGCAGTTGGAGCGCGTAATTCTTTTTTTCCGAATTTTTCTAAAACTAATTTTTTTTTGACCCGCCAACTTTGATGTGATTTTTTATCGATCATATCGCACAGGTTTAACTAGTGTCACAAATAAAAAAAAAATTTCAACAAACACGCAAAGTTTAACTAAAACAATTTAGTAGCAATGCAATTATGAAGTGAGACACAACTGTGTTTTGAAGCAAATTACGGCCAATAATTACCTCTTTTGTGCTGCTAGATATGCGTAAAAGAAACAATTTGAACATGCAAAATCGAAAATTATTAGTTGTTACACTTCAATTAAACGTGTGCGATATGATTATAAAAAAGTATGCAGCTGGATGCGTGTAAATGTTGGCTGACTGTGTTTTGGCGCCGCTGCTAATGACTCTTCTACGTCTGCGCTAAAGCATCACAAATATTTGAAACATTTAGGGCAATGCCCATTAGATTTGATAATAAGAGTAAACACCACTAGGATATACAGTGCGTTAAATTTTATTAAACTATTAGTGTTGTTCTCCGATTTTTGATTTTTTGTTTGCAACTCCTTCACCTGGCCATGCCACAAAAAATATATATTGTATATATATATACTGTAAATATATATTTATAGGAAAAGAAAAAACCCGTTTACAAACAACAAAAATCGTTTAAAAAAAATTCAGCTCCAACAATGATATAATATAAACTATTTGTATACAATATACATATATATAATATAATGTCTATGGTTTATGCATGCATGCAAAAAAACAAAAATTTAAAACCGCTCAGCTCAAAAAAAAAAGCAAATATCAAAGAAAAAAAAAATTGTAAATAAACAGTTGCATAACAATATCTCGACTATAACAAAATTATTTTTCTTTTAAAAAAATTTTTAAATCCACGAGTTTAGCGGGCTTCATTGTAATCCCACTAGTCGCATGCTAGCATACTTCTTCACATATGTTTCACTTGTTGTTATTGTTCTTGAATCGCTTGCTTATGGTTGCAGAGTCTACTGCACAATGCGTTCTTAGTTTTCCATTGAGCACAGTTGGTTGGTTTATTGCCGGGCCAGTACGTTTTTTTTTTTTTTTGTTTGTTTTCGCTTGTAGTTGGTTAGTTGGGTGCAATGTAGTTGTGTTCGAAGATGTCGAGTTCATTCTGTATGTAGTTGGCTTTGTTCCGCATCAACTTTAGTTGCTTCTGATGGCTCTCGAGCACGCTCAACTGTGACTCGAGTGTTTTTAGCTCCTCGTTCATGTCGGTGGTGGCGTTATCGACGGTACGGCACAGACGCGCAAATGTGCTTGATAGCTCTCTGCAAAGGAGGAAGCCCAAGTATATGTTTAGCTGGTGTTAGCCACGTGAAGATGTTGACGACATTGACTACTTACTGCTGTACCTGGTGACTGCAATTGGCTGATGTCAGATCGACAATCATTTTGAGTTTCTTGGTTGCATGGCGCACATATTGTGATTTGAATGCACGCTCCTTTGCCGAATTGGTCCACGATAGTCGCTCGTACAGGTAGATGCAACCGTAAAGCGCACCAACGCCGACCAGTACACGCCAACCGATGGTCTTCAGCATCTGCAAGTGTTCGGGATTCACATACGGTTTTACATAAACCTAGGCGACACGCACACGCCGGGCGACAGAACGTTGGTCACTACATTGTGTGTCGTGTCGTAGTTAATCTTGTGCAATAACTTACTATGCCGGCAACGACGAGGCCGCCCATCGTGCCCTGTGAACCGATGGAGGTGAGAGCGAAGCGTGATATAGCCGACAGTTGTTCCGGCGTGATGTTGCCAACACCACCGGTAGGCATTAGGCACAAAGGCGGCGAATCGTTAATGGGCGTCACAGGCGAGGTGCTGGCTTGCTGCAAAACATAAATGATAGTTAACGCTATATCTTGCGCATCACGATTTTGGGGTGGGTTGAACTTACTCCAATACTGCTTTGCCGATTAAACACGGCGTTGCCGTGTTGCGCCTTTTTGCTGCGCTCACGCACTTTGCCTGTAAATCGTTGTATCATCGCCGTTATGCCCCATGAGAACTTAAAGTCCAAATCCTCCTGGAAATCTGCGCACAAGTTCTGACAATTCAGCGAGTAGAGCATCTCGAAGGGTTGCGAGCGCACTGCTATTTTTGTATTGGCCAGCACATTGGCGTTGTTTGGGACCAGTGCGTGCATACGATCGGTCATCTCGGTTTGCGCGGACTCGACATTCATGGCAAGCGCCATGGAAAGACGTGCGCGCAAATTCGAACCCAAGCCAGCTTCGACATGTGCATTCATTTCTTTCTTGTAAATATTCAAGACCAAACGTTCCGGATGGAAGGGCATATTAAACTCATCAATGAGCACGCCCAGACGCCAAATTTCTTCGTTGAGTGCCTTCGACACCTTCTGTTCGACCTCCTCGACCATGTTGTGTATCTTCATTTTCATTTCACGTGTCACCTGCATCATTTGGGTCTCCGTACCCTGTATACGATCAGTTAGCAGCGTCTTCTGGTCAAGTTTCAGATTACGAAAGATCGTTGTGCGTTCGTAGATGTTGTCCAGCATTAGACGCATGTCGCCGGATACACTTTTTCCGCGCGAGCTGTGCTGTTGGAATTTCGTCTTGACCGCACTTTGCGAGATGCATTCTTCAAATTTGCGTTCGAAATCCTGAAATTCAAAATAGCGCACCTGGAAACCCTCAGCAATAGCGCCGAGATGCGGTGGATTGCCCTTGGCCTCCTCGAGGCGTGCCTGCAGCGTTTCACGAGCCGATACAAAAAAGACTCGCTCTGCGGCTTCCTTATCATTGTTTACCTTAAGCTCCTTGGTGAGAAAGTCGATGCAGCGTTCCGTGTGTTGCGATTTAACCTGTAAAAGGAGGAAGTAAATATATCAAAATAAGCGATAATATTAGCGCCCAAAGCACATTGGATAAAAAGGTAAAAAACAAAAGGATTACTAAGCAGATTTTTGGATAAATTATTTGCTGTGTTGCGAAGACAGAGCGTTTTTACCTTAGCAAGTTCCTGCTTCAACGTACATATACGATCAGGCATGCCGATGCAAATCGGGCGAAAGAGATATACGAGAATTGGCAGATAAGAAAAATAAACGAATACACAACTAGCAACATTATTCATGGTTATCTATGTACATCAAGACGTATAACGTCTGAACGAATGGGAACACCAACTCCATATTCAAACACTGTTGCCAACAATACTTACCGACTCTTGAAACTCCGGCTCATTAGCAGATGCATCCCAGCGATTATTCAGTATGAAAATATTCGGTTTCGATAGCTTCGTTGAGACTGTGTGAAAAAATTGCTTCTCGGCACGCGTCATTGTCGACTCGGCGTTGAGCACGAGCACAAAAACATCAGCATTCAGGCAATGGTTATCAATCCAATCGTCCAGATTCGCTGAAACATCAACGCCTGGTGAATCAACAAATACGACATCGTCACGCAGCAAGCTGCAGCGTTCACGTGGCCAAAAAATGCGCACCAGCGAGCTTTCGCTCAGCTTTTCCTGGCACAAAGCGTTCGCCAATTGTTTTATATTCTAAAAGCAACAACAATAACAACAAACCAATAGTCTTTTACAAGTGAAAACACTTACGACCACATTCAGCTTCTCATCGGAACCCTCGGTCATCAGATATGCGTCAGGACCATCGTTACCTTCCACCTGACAGAAGCAATTCGTTGTGTGACCAATACCGCTGGGCAATATTTTCTCGCGCAACATTGCATTAATAACCGAACTCTTGCCGTTTGATGTGCGCCCGAAGAAGGCGACCTTCATATGATCACGCTGCAACACTTCGCGTATGGCCTTAACCTTATACACATAGCTAGCAAAAAGCTCACGTTCGGATTTGTCAACGATTTCCGTTTCACGGTGGAGAGCTGCAAATGAAAGTTGGTAAAAGTTAACACTGCGCCGACCTGGCAGTTAACAAACCTATACGCACCATTTATGAATTCTGTGGTTTCGTTAACGTACTCTTCGATCTCCACGTAAATGTCATTGATCTTCTTCTTGGCTCTGACGAATATCTGAAGTGGAGATTTGTCATTATTTTGCAACGTACGGTTTTCGGACATTAGCGCATCCGGATTGTATTGCATGTTGGAGGAGTGGCCGCGTATGTTATCAACGGCGTCGGTGTCGTTGTCGGTTTTGGCGCCATTGCCAGTGACCATCGAGATCGTGCGATTTAAATAGGCCGCCATTAGTGAGAGAATAACAAAACGACGTTGTTTTTATACAACACACCAAATTATATTTCTATATAAAGAGGGCTGCGCTGCTTGTTTGATTAACTTGATGCAGTTGAGTAAAAAAGTCGCTATGTAAAGTTCATATGTGTAAAATATTGTTGTTGCTTTTAATTTTCTACACTTAACTTCGTTTACCTCGTTTTGTTGAAAATATCAAAATAAATCGTCGTTTTCTTTTCAAATCAAACAAACGATGCAAGTGCAAAGTAGCTGAAGAAAAAAAAGAACGATCGCGGTTACTTTTCTTTTATACCATACACATCCGTACCAAATTGTGAAAATTTTTTAAAGTGAAACTTTGTTGCATCCTGCCGCAGGCTAATAGCCATTATATTTGTAGTCACAATAACTACACAATATTTATATGAAAAATAGGAATTATAAATAAATTCACTAACATACACCATAATCTATAAATGCACAAGAAAATTTAACACGTGTGGCAATATGTCACTAATTGACCGGCGTGTTGCCGGTAATATATGATTGATACTGGTAAAAACATTATCCACCAGATTGCTTTAGAGCCTGTAAAATTTTCTTTTGAATTTCATAGCCGGATTTCAATTTATAGTAGTAATTTTTACTGGGATTTGCGCTCATGGCGAAGGCAAAATTGCCAATGTGGGTACTAGCTCACTATAACTCCTAGAGTGACAAACGGACCAAATGTGTGCACAGTTCAAATATTCGTTGGGAAAAAAGTCTATTCCGTTTGCTGAAGTCAACGAACTCAAAATTACTTTAACTAAAAATATTTCACGTTTCTTCGATCTTAGTTTGGTATAAAAAAAATCGATTCAACCGAGTATTTATTTACCGTATATTTTCTTTGTGATTATTTATTTTTTTCGTGCTTGACTAGTATGTTATTTCTAAATCAATGACTGAAAAAACTGAAAAGAAAGAAAAGAAAAGTAAATTAAAATCGAAACGAAAAACAAAATCCGAAAATCGCAATATATATGTGAAAACAAAAAAAAAATAAACAAATAAAAATTACGTTGCAGCTAATTTAACAATATCTGTATATACGCGTGCGTATGAACGAAACAAAATGTATGTACTAAAAAGTAATACGTATGTGGGAGAAAAATTTACTTATTGCGAAATTTTGATAAATCAATTGATTACTTATATTCTATATAATTGTTTTTCGTTGCTTTTTATAATTGTTGTTTTACGCGAAGCATCAGCGTATGCGAGACTCGAAAGATTTATGAATTTCAACTTACCTGATTATTGCTATCGCTCATTTTACACACACTTTTCGTTGTTGTAACGCACTTTTGTTTTCTTTTTTTTTTTTTAAATACTTGTTCTATGCATATTGTTAAATAAGTAATTATAAAGAAGTTTCGTTATGTTTTGATTCTAGCAGAAATTAAATGATGTAACACGCGTGTACTATAGGCAGTCACTCTGCGCTTGTCAGCTGTTTTAGTGTTTCTTCTTATTAAAATTATTTTATTTTGCGTTAAATGGAAATACGTGGGTTCCCTCTAATTATATTTGTAGCCTGTTTTAGGCTTGTGCATTGAATAGTATTGCATAGTATTATTGGTCTTTCACTTTTTGGCTAGAAATCTAAGAGGCATCCTACGTACAATGTTTGCTACGTTAAAAACTAGAGTTGTGTAATTCAAATGATCACGTTATCTAAACGAATTAGTGAACTAGTTCTTTGATTCTAGTTCGTTCTAGTTCAGTCATTCAGTAGTTCATTAAGTCACTAATGTGTTCGGTCACTAGTTCGTTCGGTCATTAGTTTGTTTCGTACATGCTCGTTTCTTTGAAGATCAGTCGAACAAATTATGAAATAATTTAACAATAGCTGAACTCAAATAAATTGAAAACTAAAATATGGGGGAAAAAATCAGAAATTTACAATAATTAAATGTATTTAGTAATATTATATATAAGCGTATGGTTCATATTAAATATTTATATGGAAGAACCCTGTCAATTGATTGAGCCAAAAAATAAACGACTGTCGTTGGTTGCCGGGGGATGGCCTATTAAGAATTTTACTACAGTACTTTTCGCTTATAATGAACCCGTTTATAACGAACTTTGGTTATAAGGATCCATTTTTAAAAGTATGAGTTTTATTTCTAATACCATGCTAATTTTTCGGCTTATAACGAACCCGGTTATAACGAACAACTTTGCATGAAAAACTTGTTTATTTTTCGGTTATAACGAACCAAAAAGTCATGCTATAGACAAAAAATTTTTTGCAATGTGTTTTATTTTTCGTATTTTCTTGATTCCGGGAATTTCCCTAGGTTTAATGTTTGTGTGAAGACTGAAGTGGAAGTGTATATAAATTAAGCTAATATTGGTACTAAGCAATCTTAAATAATTGATTTTTTAAAAATTTATTTTTTTGTGTTAAATTGTTTTTAATAGATAAACAATTGAGTTAATACATGCATATGCACATACATAAATTGTTTTGTTCGAGCCTTCTTTTATAAGGAATTTCGGTTATAACGAACCATTTTGCCTGGTCCCTTGAAGTTCGTTATAACCTAAAAGTACTGTATTTTATATATGATATTAATAATATTATTATTTAAAATAATAAAAAAAATCCAAATAATCTGTTAATTCCTAAAAAAAATTTTATGATTTTTCATATATTTTAGAAGTAAATTTATTTCAAATCAGCTGCTACTGCTACTGAATTATTTCAAACGGTCGTCAGTACACAACTAATTCGTTCAGTAAAAAATGAACTATTGAACTAGTTCACCGAAGTAAACTAGAATGCCCAACTCTATTAAAAACTAATTAAAATGAATTTCTTTGCACATTTCTACACCGTGAATTAAGCATAATCACAATAATTGCCCAAGAATTATAAGGTAGTGCCAATAATTTACAGTCATATTGCGTCTCTCACAAAAGGCAAATGGCCGCACACCTATTTGTGACATCATGACAGCTGCTTTCAGATTTTATCCCTTAATTGCACAAATGACAGGGATGAAAATTTTTGGACCAACCAGACAGCACGACAATTTTGTCATAGACTGAGGAGAATAGTTTTGACCCATGGTGTAATGATTAGAAGGTAACACCAATTGTGCCTTTTTCTCCCTCAAAAGCCGACCACTCTCATTAGAACGCAGCCATTTTATATTTGTGATGTCATAGGACAAATTTAGGGTATTTTTTAGCTGAAATTAGTGTTGAAGATTAAGAGGGAATGTAGTGCAAATAGCAAAACTAGTATTGTGAATTGGATAATTATGTTTTGATCAGCTGTGTTATTGTCAACAAAGTTTTCAAAAATTCAAATTAAAAATGCAGTGTGCAGTGGAAAATTGCAGTAATAAAACGACTGCCAATAATGATAGAAGCATAAGTTTTTTTTACCTTTCCAAGCAGCAAAAAAACTTCGGGATCAATGGCTTAGATTTTGCAACAAAACCGATCCGCTAAGTAATTATTGGCGAGTATGCGAATATCATTTTCGCATCGAAGATATAATTGGCAAAGTTCAACGAGACCTTGGTAAGTTTGCAAATTAATTGAATATACTGTTTAATGTGCAACGGAATAATTCTTATTATTAGGAGTACCACAATTACCGCAGATTAAAAGATTGCTTCGACACAAAGGATCTAAGTGTTGATGAGGCAACTTACACTTGGGTCGATCAATTGAGCGAAGGCGGTCTTTTGAAACCGTCAATGCCTATGATGGGAAAAATTCAAGCGATGGAGCACATTTTTCGCCAATTCAACGGCAATGAAATATTTATCGCAAAAAATTATTTACAAATGCACATTGATGCAGCGAGAGATATCGAATGCCACCCCAACGTAAAAAAACTTTTCTTCAGGGCGCGAATGTTTTTCACTATAAAAAAACTTAATCGTGAAATGGCGAACAACCAAAGCCGCATATCGAAGAAAATGAATAAAATTATAAGTTGACAAACAAAACAGCAACTTTTCTTTGGCTTATGGAATTTTTAGGCAGTAAAACATTGAAGTTATTGCATATTTATATAGGTAATAAGCCATCAACATAATTTAGTTCACATACATAACACCAGTTGAATTATTTTATGCCAAATAAATGTTAACAGAAAAGCTGCACATATTTCATCAATTAAATGCGCGGAAATCCTTTTTAACAATCAAATATTCACTCAAACATGCCGTAATTTTTGCAAAATATTCACATAATTCTTTGTTTACAAATTACAAATCAGTCCAAACATATGATAGTGTTAAGCGGCGTAAAAATGTTGAAATCAGCTCAAAATACCCTAAATTCATGTGACATCACACATAGAAAATGGCGGCCTTCTAATGAGAGTGGTCCGATCAGGGACACAAATTGGCGTCACCTTCTAATCATTACACCATGCGGCCTTCTAATGAGAGTGGTCCGATTTCAAGAGAGAACAAGGCCCGATTGGCGTCACCTTCTTTTTATTACACCATGCCTCTATTGTATAATGCCTTTTTAGCATGAGATGCGTTTTTCTCTCTTAATTCAGAACGCACATGTATTTTCTGCCTTTCGGTCGGTGATGGGAATAAAAGACAGTGGTGGTAGATTATTTTGTAAATAATTTTTTTTTTATTAAGTTTTATTATTGGCAAATAGTTGTAAATAGTTGATAGAACGGCATTCTTACGTTACCAAAATGCCAAAGGAACAGTTTCGTGAAGCGGATCTACATAAGAAGATGTAAGAATGTGCGCCATAACACAACAAATTTTGTTAAAAAAAATTCTGGTTTTTTTCTCCTTACTGATTAGCTCCCATGTGCAGTTTAGCATGAGCGCACCAGATGAGATACAGCAGGAATCGCACGTACGGATTGTGTCGAAGAATCTTTACCAGGCGCAACGGCAGCCGGTGCCATACGGCGTACTTGATCGTCGTCTGGGCATCAGCACCAAGGATGCGAACTGTGAGACTTGCGGCCAGGGGCTGAACGACTGTGTTGGACATTTTGGTTATCTTGACTTAGCATTGCCAGTCTTCCATATTGGCCATTTTCGTGCAACCATTAACATCTTGCAAATGATTTGCAAGAACTGCGCGCAGGTGATGCTGAAGGAACAAGATCGCATCGCATTCGAGAAGAAACTACATAATCCGAATTTCTCATATTTAGCTAAAAAGGCGTTGCACTCGCAGATACTAACAAAGGCAAAGAAGCACACGAAATGTCCAAATTGTGGCGTTAACAATGGTGGCATAAAGAAAGGTCCTGGTTTACTGAAAATCGTACATGATCTGCAGCGTGGCCGCAAAGCGGATCCCTTGTTAAGCAATAATCTTGAGGAGATGCTGCAAATGACGGAACACAATCGAGAGTTAAATCAGGCTTTATCTTTATACAACCATGTCGAAGAGATGACGCCGCTGGCTGTGCTCGAATTATTTAAAACGATACCACAACGTGATATACCCTTACTGGGCATGGCAGCCGATGGTGGCCATCCGATGAATTTGATTGTCACTCGCGTATTTGTGCCGCCCGCATGCATACGACCATCTGTGCTGTCGGAGGTAAAGGCAGGCACCACAGAGGATGATCTGACCATGAAACAAAGCGAGATTCTGCTTATCAACGATGTGATACAAAGGCATATGGCCAGTGGCGGCAAGATTGAGCTCATACACGAGGATTGGGACTTTTTGCAATTGCATGTGGCGCTCTATTTTCACAGCGAAATATCGGGCATACCATTGAACATGGTGCCCAAAAAGAGCACGCGAGGCATTGTGCAGCGTCTTAAAGGCAAACAGGGTCGATTTCGTGGTAATCTGTCTGGTAAGCGTGTCGACTTTTCTGGTCGCACTGTTATCTCACCCGATCCCAACCTCATGATACACCAGGTGGGCGTGCCAGAGCGTGTGGCCAAGATATTAACCTATCCGGAACGCGTGAATCCCGCGAACATTGTGCACATGAAGGAGCTTGTGCGCAACGGACCATACAAGCACCCAGGTGCCAATTATGTGCAACATCGTGGTTCCACATTCAAAAAATACTTGGCTTACGGCAATCGGGATAAGGTCGCCCAGGAGCTGAAGTGTGGCGATGTTGTGGAGCGGCATCTACATGACAACGACATCGTGCTGTTTAACCGTCAGCCATCGCTGCACAAGATGTCGATAATGTCTCATCGCGCCAAGGTGCAACCGCAGCGAACATTCCGCTTCAATGAGTGCGCTTGCACGCCCTACAATGCGGACTTTGATGGCGACGAAATGAATCTGCACTTGCCGCAAACGGAAGAGGCACGCGCTGAGGCACTTATACTCATGGGCAATAAGTCCAACCTGGTTACACCCAAAAACGGCGAAATCCTAATTGCGGCAACACAGGATTTCATCACGGGTGGTTATCTACTGACGCAGAAAGATGAATTTCTTACGCGCGAGCAGGCGATGCAGTTGGCTGCATGTTTCCTTTCTGGCGAGGATGCCAATCTTCACATTGAAATGCCACCGCCAGCCATACTCAAGCCGCGCCGTATGTGGACAGGCAAGCAGATTTTTAGCCTGCTGCTAAGCCCTAACAAGCTGTGCCCGGTCAAAATGAACCTCATCACAAAGGGTCGCAACTATACGAGCAACTCTGATCTCTGCGTGAACGATTCTTGTAAGTGTTCAGACCAGTAGCCCCAGTTACTGTCCTAGTACTAACCACTGGCAAAACTTTCAGGGGTCGTCATTCGCAACTCTGAACTAATGTGTGGTTCTATGGATAAGGGTACAATGGGCTCAGGCACTAAAAACTGCATCTTTTATGTCATTCTGCGTGATTTTGGTGAGACACATGCGACCAAGTGCATGTGGCGTCTGGCGCGGGTAGGTGCACCATAGTTATGTGCGAGTTGAATTGTCTAATAGCGAACATATCTACTTTCACAGATCGCATCCTATTTCATACAGAATCGCGGCTTCTCTTTCGGTATCAGCGATGTGACGCCAAGCAAAAAGCTGCTGCAGGCTAAGCAGCAACTACTAGAAAGGGGCTACGATAAATGTGATGAGTTCATACTCAAGATGAAGGATGGAACACTGCAATGCCAGCCTGGCTGCACGCCCGAGGAGACACTTGAGGCGGTCATGCTTCGCGAATTGTCCAGCATACGTGAGCAAGCAGCGAAAGCATGCTTTCGGGAATTACACCCGACTAATAGCGCTTTAATCATGGCTCTCTCGGGCTCAAAAGGTTCGAACATCAATATCTCACAAATGATTGCCTGCGTTGGTCAGCAGGCGATTAGTGGCAAACGTGTCCCAAATGGCTTCGAAAATCGCGCATTGCCGCACTTTGATAAGTTCTGTATGTTATCAGTTGAATTATGTTTGCCAATTACCAATGAGTTTCACTTGACTATATTTCCTCAATTTTGTTTGTGCTTGCAGCGGCAATACCCGCAGCACGTGGTTTTGTACAGAATAGTTTCTATTCGGGCCTTACACCCACGGAGTTCTTCTTTCACACAATGGCCGGAAGAGAGGGTTTGGTTGACACCGCGGTGAAGACTGCTGAAACGGGCTACTTACAGCGCCGGTTAGTCAAGTGTCTGGAGGATTTGGTTGTGCATTATGACGGCTCTGTGCGTAATGCTATCGGTGAGATAGTCGAAACTATTTACGGTGGCGATGGGCTTGATCCGGTGTTTATGGAGACAAAGAATAAACCGGTCGACATGGTTCGGCAGTTAAATCATTTGCGTGCGCTGCATATGCGCCGCGATGAGTCACCGCTGGCGGCAAACGAAATAATGCCTAAGGCGAAGCAGATACTCAACGGCGAGGAGTTTTATAAGAGTCGCACTGATTTCCGAAATGAGACTCTGTAAGTGGTATCCCAATGTTTGTGTTGGCGTGGCTATGACTGATCTGGTATTGGTTTCTGATTATAGGCAATTTATTGAAAAAGTAGCCGAGCGCATTGCCAGCATACAGGAGCGCTACAAACATCAACCAAAATTGGGTCATGAGGTCGAACGCTTAACAGCTGGACAGATGCACAAGTTTCTGCAATGGGTGCATGATCGTTTCAATCGTGCGGTCACCGAACCCGGAACCGCTGTGGGTGCCATCGCAGCGCAGAGTATTGGCGAGCCGGGCACCCAGATGACACTGAAGACGTTTCACTTTGCGGGCGTGGCTTCGATGAACATAACGCAAGGTGTACCACGGATAGTGGAGATTATAAATGCGACTAAGACTATATCGACGCCAATCATAACTGCAGAGCTGAGTAACAACACGTGTATGCGGTATGCGCGCAAGGTGAAGGCACGCATAGAAAAGACAACTCTGGGCGAGATTACCTCCTATATAGAGGAGGTCTACAGGCCAGGCAGCTGTTATTTGGTGATCTGTATCGACATGCCGCGAATTAAGGTCTTGGGACTGGAAATCAATACCGAAACTATACGTTACTCGTAAGTGTGACACTGACGCTCCCGGCACCACTTATCGATTGTGTCTAAGCTAGCATTTCTACTGTTCCAATATCGTTCAGCATCTGCAAGTCAAAGCTACGTATTAAGCCTTCACACGTCGACACCTACGGATCAACGGTTATCGTTATCACAGTAGACAACTTGAAGCCGGGTATGTCCATAAATGCTGAACTGTCGCGCTTGGCGGTTGCCGTGCAGAATGTAGTCGTGGCCGGCCTCCCTCATATTTCGCGTGCAGTCATTGCTATTGATGATGCCCACACGCCTCATACGTATAAGCTGTGTATTGAGGGTGCCGGATTACGCGATGTAATTGCGACGTATGGCGTAGTGGGTCATCGCACGAAAAGTAATAACATCTGGGAGGTATATCAGACATTGGGAATTGAGGCTGCTCGCACAACGATTATGGCCGAGATTACAGATGTGATGGAGGGTCACGGCATGACGGTTGATTCGCGGCATATCATGTTGCTTGCCAGCCAGATGACATCGCGCGGCGAAGTGCTGGGAATAACGCGACATGGTTTGGCGAAGATGCGCGAAAGTGTTTTTAATCTTGCCTCGGTAAGTAAGCTATAGCTGGCGGCGCTTTTCATTAAAATTTTTTTTTACAGTTTGAGAAAACCTCAGATCATTTATTTGACGCCGCCTACTACGGCCAAACTGATGCTGTGAACGGCGTCTCAGAGCGCATAATACTTGGCATGCCAGCCGCGATTGGCACGGGTCTGTTCAAACTGGTGCACAATCATACGGACAAAGAGATACCCTTCTCCGAGCCGACCATTTTTGCCAGTTTAAACTTAAAAGTCAACTGAAGCATGATATGGCAGCCAAGCATCCTCATGCTTGTATGCATATAGCCGTGTGTGCTTTGTAGTTACTTTATATAGGAAGTTCTGTTGCACTTGCAATGAGTGTCTCGCTGGGAACTGTAAGCAAACGAAAAAAATTCCTAAACTTAGAAACAAAGATCGATTCGACTCGATCTCGGTCTTGTACTTCAGATTACAATTTTAATATTTTAATTATTCCCAATATTAGTTTTAATAATAAGTTTAAATAAACGAAGAATATTTTATACCCAGAAGTAATATTTAATTTGATTTTAAATATATATATATGTATACAATTCTTTTTAATTAGGTATGTAAATATTTTTAAATATGTATAATTAATTTTAAATAAATATATCATTTCTAAATATATACATATACACACTTGTATACAAACTAAATGCTACCCTTGAGTTGCATGAAAAAAGTTCAATTTTATTTATGTAAGTTAAACAATAATTTATTACTATCAAATGTATTAAACAAGTGTGGCCAACCGGTTTTTCGTGCAGTCGAATCCTGATAAACCGAAATTGCACGGGAACAGTTTTTTTATGAATTTACAGGGGTTTTAAAGTTATCGAGACTTCGATTTAACGAGGTTTAAAAAAGAAAAATACGAATTAATGGGACTTTTACATTTGGATGCCAATGTGAACATTGCTTTGTCGACATTGTATCAGCCATAAGAGTAGACCTTTCGATACCCGGATATTCACATTGTTTCTGACGCCTTACTTTCCTACAAGAGGATGCTCCCATAATAAATTTTTTTTTTTAGAATTGCACTGTTGGTGCGTTTTCGAACTGTTTCACCATCTCAATTCTTTTTGTTCCATTATCAATTGCCGCAATTATGTTTTGTTTTTGAGGAATTAATAAGATTTTATGCGGATTGTTTGTCATTTTCACATTTGAATGAAATAAGCAATAGACAAGAAAACATTCATTGTACTCTACTTTAATTTGGTTTTTTGGTTTGTCACATTTGCTTTTCCAACAGCAATTGCACAACAACAAGTTCCAAGAATTTGTGTTCAATTGTTTTTGTGAAATGTAGTCGGAGAAAAAAATGAGGCGACTTGAAGGCGGAAAAATTGTCTAAAAAAGTCAACGGTAGTAAAACTGAAAATGATTTTTTTTTTTAATTTTGTTTAACGTTCTGCCAGAGAATATATATGTATATACTAAGAAGGCGCATCTCATACAAACGGCATGCTAAATTGAAATGACGAAATCAGGCAGCGGCGGGCAGCGTATGTTGGAAGTCAAACTGCTATAATTTTCCATAATTCACGGTGGCCAGAGAATATATGAATATTTTCTGCTCTTTATGTTTGTGTTTCTTTCCTTTGCTATGCATGTGTTGCTCGCGCTCATGCTTTAATGACAATTGCTTGTCTTTATTTTCATCTTAGTTTTAGTTTTTTTATGTATGCGCTTTTGATGTGATTTCAATCGATATTGTTTCCCTTTCTGCCTGTTCATATGCTGCTCGCACTAATGCCTAGTGTGAGATTTGTCTATTTTAGGGTAGATTTTTGATATTTGAATGAATGAATAGTTAAATATCAAAGACATTTTTAATGCGCATTTTTGCATTATTTAATATGTAATTAATTTCTAACAATTGCGCATGATCTATTATTGCACTATATTATTGAATTACAATTTAATAATTATTATTCAATTATAAATTAATAAAAATTATATTAAAATCCCTAAATTTAAATAATTATTCATTCATATTTCTCAATTTATTAAATGAAGCCAGCTATCAAAGATCAAAATAAATAGTCCACCAAATATTCATATTCGGCGTAGCCGGCTTAAATTGTCTTCATTTACCATTTTGCGCCATCCACTACAATCTGAACGATCTAGTGTTTCGTTGATCGCCAGTTCAATTGAATGCATGCCAAATTTTTCTTTTATATGAACTAAATAATCCACCATTGTTCAATAAATGTATTTTGCACGCAATAATTTTCAGCAATAATGCGTAATTACTGCAAAATATTCTTATTGGCTTTGACTTTTTTCATGCACACAGCCAA
>JBAMBQ010005523.1:0-21026 GCA_037044495.1 Stegana nigrithorax | reverse complement strand
CATGGGCCATGAATCATGTTTGCTGTAACAATATCAAACAGAAATTGATCAGTAGACGGATCGGGAATTTCTGCAGAAATTATATTATCTATTTCTTCAGGACAGATTTTGTCGATTAACCAAACAAAATGTGGGCATGAGGTAATCCTCGATTTTGCCACTCAACCGAATACAGCCAGCAACGTGTTGGACCGAATACATGTAATTTAGTAATAAAATTTATTAAAGACTTCAGATTTTGTTTAAACACACGTGCTGTAATGTCATGACGATGTATTGCATTTTGGCCAGGCATACTGCCTACGTACGATGATGGTAGAATGACAGAGTTACCAATTTCGGCGGCGTCGGCGTTGTTGACAATAGCGTCCCGCAAGTGAATGTACTCTTCCACACGTAGCTTGAGTTGATTATATCGTAAGTATCGTAGTCGTTCGCCCTCTATCTTCGCGTACATGTCGACCATGAATTGTTGACAAAGCTCTCGAAATCGTAAAATGACGTTGTCCAGCCCGCGTCTAATCATCAATCTATACGCATAATAATCCTTCGAACTAACGTTCTTGTTTGTTTCGTCTCCTGTAATAATATATTGATAAATATTAATTTAAATTAATTACGTTTAATTATTTAATTGTTTTGTTGAAAGTGTAATGATCAAATTCATAATTAATGAAGTACCTGATACAGGATCTCGTTGTTTAATATTTATGCTATATCCGTCTTGTCCCTTCCAGAAGATAAGCGGATATTGGAGAGCGTCATATGAACGGTGTGTATCAGCAATGAACTGAAGATTATTATTTCTCCTACGAATCACAATTTCTCGTGCCCCTGTACGATCGCCAACCATGATTCCAGCAACGTCGTCAGCAACTGGTGCATTGAATCTACGAATGTGTTCTCCAGCTGGTGTTTTATCAGGATTAATAACAATAGCGTGATTATCGCTTTCTAATTTGTGGATGTGGGATTTGAATATTTTCAACAATTCATTATGCTCATTCAATAGAGCATCCAGCTCGCTGACGATGCGTCTGGCAAAAAATGAATCAAGGTTATTGTAGCCACAACGTGCATCAACCCGATTGGCTAGTGCACTTCCGGAGTCCTCGCCGCCCATAAAGTATATTTGTAAAAATTTATGTGGTTCGTTTGGCATTGGATGCAATGAGCCTATTTTATGATAAACTTGGCCTCTGATTTTAAATGTAGAATTGTATTGTTGACCATTTGCATTAGTATTTTGAACTATTTCGGTTGCTCCGAACGATGTCATTTGAAAGCATGAGTTGAATGTTCGAATGGACTTCAGGAACACGTTAGAATGTGTATCTGTGCCGATAAGCAAACCGTTCAATGATTGCGGTGGTGTTTCAATTTCAGGTAGTTGTACCTTCCCAGACGCGCAACACATCCCGGCTGGTTCATTTTTGAATTTCAAAGCATGACAATACGGGCATTCTTTGTCCATAGCACCAATTACCACTTTTGAATGAGCATAATATTCAATATCGGGCTCATACTGGAATGCTAGAAGCAGGAATGATGTAGCTACAAATGCTCGATGTGCCTGTTGGCGTTGTTGGTCATTTGCTCTGCGTCTATTGACAGTAAAAAGGTGTGATTGTCGTTGTTCTAATCTCATGACTTCGTTGCGTTCAGCTCCTGTATTGTCAAATTGTTCTTGACGCAATTGCGCCATTCTCACACGCGCTCCAGTATTTTCTTCCTGAACTTGTTCTTTGGTTCTTTGGGCTCTTCTATTTCGAATCCTTCTAGATTTATTTGTATCACGGCTCAAATTGGCCCCTTTGCGTTTTGTTGGCATTGTTCACTGTACAATACAAATAAGAAAGAATAATTTTTGATTTTATGATGATAAACGTTTAAAAATAATTTATACTTACAACTCAATAGCCGTTGTTTGCGGTAACTCGTGACACCTGTTGAGTATTTTAGAGGTTATGTAAATCACTTAATTAACTGATCGTGCGAATTACACTCAAAATTAAAACACTAATAATAACCGAAAACTGTAGAGAGAGTGAGAAAAGGCTTATTGTTTGACAGAAATATGAAACCCTACTCCGTTGTGTTTACTGTAGGGTTGTATGTATTTTTTAATACCACATAATAAAAACACTTAGAGGTTTGAAAAATAGATAGTAGCCGATTCTCAGACTTACTGAATATGCATAAAAAATTTCATAAGAATCGGTCAAGCCGTTTCGGAGGAGTATGAGAACAAACATTTTCCCACGTGACACGAGAATTTTATATATATAGAGAAATACTCGTTTTAGTTTTTGTAATTGTATTAATTTTAATTCAGTTTGATTGATTTCATTAATTAGTGTTTTTTTTTTTTTTCTAATAGTCCAAAAGTCCATGAGTTCATGATTTTCATTTAGTACTAACCTTCAAAAGAAAGCTGTTGAAATTTCATGATATTCTACTCATAAGTTTGTGAGTTATTGTGTTAAGAGTGCTACTTTTGTGATTTTCAAGACAATGGATAAAAAACAATTTCGTGTTTTAATTTTACACTGCTTCTTAATGGGAATAACATCCCTTCAAGCAAAGAAATGACTTGAAAAGTGGTTTAAGGACTCTGATCTATCAGAAAAAACAATAAAACAATGGTTGGCTGACTTCAAACGTGGTCGTAGAGCCACCAATAATGCAGAACGCAGTGGAAGTCCAAATGAGGTGGTAACAGCAAAAACGGTCAAGAAAATCCACTATATAGTATTGGATGATCGCCGGCTGAAAGTGCATGAGATGGGTGAAATTATAGGCATTTTAAAAGGTGCTATACTTATATATACTACCGAAAATTTGGAAATGAAAAAGCTGTGCAAGATGGGTGGCGCATTTGCTCACTGTTGACGTGTTACAAGTCAATCAAACCAATGGCAAAACTACATGAATTGAACTGCGAATTGCTCCCACATCCATTGTATTCGCCAGATTTGTCTCTCAGTGACTACTGGCTGTACTGGCAGACCTCAAAAAATGCTCACTGGTAAGAAATTTTGCTCGAATGAAAAGGTAATTGCTGAAACTGAGACCTATTTTGAGGCAAAAGATAAATCGTTCGAAAAGTTGGAAAGTCGCTATACTCGTTGGATCGCCCTCGCAGGCGATGTTGAATAATAAAATCGAGTTTTGTCAAAATTTTGTTTTTTTCTTACTTATCGTACTGACTTATTGAATGACCTGTCATAATTGCAAATTTGTCAAGTTGATAAAGCAGCTGTTGACCATTAGATCGTAGCTATGGAACAGATACTAAGTCTGGGTACGTAAGTTCTCTTATTTGGTACTGCGATACCACAACGTCTGCGAAAAAAAGAATAATTATTTTCAATCGAAAATTTCCGAACCTGCTAAAATTTTTATGCCATAAGTAAAAACTTTCAAATGAAACCAAAAAATAAGTTTACATGTTTTATAAAAGAAAGATGGAAGCAGTTGAAAAATAACAGTTAATTCACCCACGACTTATACGAATTAGCGTATACCAATGGGTTTTCAAATCCATTAAAGTAACTTGGATTTTTGGATTTACCAATCACCAATGGCTTCAACTTTTAAGAACCATCATGAAAGGTTATTCTTTCCTTTGATATTTTTCCGCCAGGTGCCGTCTTTTCGTTGGCTGTGACAATTGTTTTATCTGGTAGAAAACGATAAAATATTCCACATTCATCTGCGTTATATAGTTGCTAGTCGGAAATGTCCATTTCATCAATTTTTGCTTGTAAGTTATAAATGAAAGGTCTTACTTCCGAGGTATCGCCTTTTTGAAATTTGCAAGCCATACATCGCTTATATTTTATTGCAGATTGGCGAATTCGAGCTTAGCTCTTGATTTTAAAATTGCGCCAGACATTGCACAATTACGTTGTCGTTGGTTTACAAAATCTTTTCTGTAAGCCAAAACCCACCCTGAGTTGTAGAGCTAAATATTTATTCCCATTATTATTCCATATAGTTATGGAATGTTTTCATATGTGTTCGTCACTGCCTCAAAAATTTCATGACGTTTTTTGTTTCTTTTTGTGATGGCCACTTTAGATACACCATAATCCAACGCCAATCGTTTTCCGAGAATTCATTGATCAATTTTTGTTTTAAATCATATATATGAATAAAATAAATATCGTGTTACTATAACATGTCGCTGCCATAGGAAAGATCGGCCGAAAAATTACTTTTACAGAAAAAAAAAATTTTTTTTTTCTTTTGACCTATACATAATCAGTACAAAATATTAAAGCAAAGAAATATATAGCTATAGCCTCTGCTTTTCTAGTATATATGGCTCAATTAACTTTATTACGGAAGAATCTTAACGGTAACACCAACAACTATAACCAGTTGCAGATTCTGTGAAAACAACACAACCCAAAAAAACAGTAAAAATACCCTCCCCTATCAACTACATCTTATACCACCATGACTCACTATCCAACCCCTTCAGAAGCGTAGCTCTTCTAATACACAACTCTTTTCAACACTACCCCCTCCAAATAGCAGATGACCTTGAAGCCATCGGCATCTCGATTCAATCCAAAGACAAATTCAATATTATCAGCACCTATATTCCACCCAACAAACACTTCAGCCTAACGAAACGTCCTCGGTAACCTAACCGAACCGACCGTTGGCATCAATCAAGGGGCTCTACAGTCAACAACCGCAAGGGTAACACGATCTTCAAATTTATTAACCAATCAGACTTAATAATCCTTAATGACGGCTCACACACTCACTTCTATACTCACCACACCTTCACCCATGATGACCTTACCCTAGCTTCCCCCTCATTGGACACTCAATTATCTTGGCTAATTGACCATTTCCCTATTACTACTACAATATTCCCTCCTGCAAACGCTATTCCCAAATATACCTCCAAATTCAAAACTGACTACGCAAATGCAACCAATTCCCCGTCAGCACAAACATTAGCAAAGAGGCAGCCAACTTAACAAAAGTTATTCGCCAAAGTTCGAATCTATCCTTCCTTCAAACTAGCGTTAACCTAAATAAAAGCCTTACAGTCCCCTGGTGGAATGACAACACAGCACAGAAACTGTCTCTGGCATATACCGATATATATAGCAATACCACCAACATTATCAACTTTAGAAGAGCCCAGGCCTTATTCAAAAGAGAAACCATAATTGCAAAACAGCTATCTCTAGATAACTTCACCTCAAAAATCAACCCTTCTTCATCCTCATCCAACATATGGTCTCAAATATGATCATTTTATGGCACCAAACATAACCTTTCAATACACTGTACGACCCTTCCTAACCAACAAACAAAACATTTCTGATGAATTTTGCCAACACTGGTCAGTAGAGTCAACTGATAATAAATTCCACCCAACTTTTCTCCACCATAAACATACCTCCTCTCCTCTTACATCTTACACCCCCTTCACTAATGTTCTAATAATAGAAAACCCACTTACCCATATTGAACTCCAGATTGCGCTAACTAAATTGAAATGCAAAATATCAGGTCGCGATAGAGTATTCTACCATATTCATCCCATACTCTCCCAATGCTTTCTCAACCTCTACAATGAAATATTCTCCAACTACATCCCCCAACATTGCAAACCCAACAAAATTATTCCATTCGTAAAACCTTCCACTGACAAATCCATCATCACCTCCTACAGAGTCATATCACTTAATTTCTGCTGTGCCAAACTTCTAGACAAGATAATCGCAAACCGAATATGGTGGTTCATAGCAAAATGCAACCCAATTGATAGTCGGAAAATGGGCTTTAAAAAAAGGAAAACCATATCTCATAATCTACTCGGCTTAGATTATCTGATGTCATCCTTCCTTTCCACTAAAAATCATACCTCAGTCATTTCACTCGAATTCTCAAAAGCATTCGACAAAATAGGTTTACACACCATCATTGACGAATTAAAAAACTAGAAAATAGGCCCGGAAATCATCACCTACGTATACAACTTTATGTCAAATAGAAAAATTACAGTTTTGCATAGATAATCACTACTCACCCAACCTCCCTCTATCACAACGGTCACCTCTATCAGCAGTATTATTCCTAATAGCATACAATAGATTAAATAGAACCATAGCCATACATTAACAATTTTGCAATACTTCTTTGCATATACAGATGTACTACCTTATTATCAAAAAGATTGGCAATACTAATACCCTAGACTTAAACAACCTCCTTGCTGACATACACAGCTGGTGTCAATATTCTGGAGCACAACTATCCCTTCCCAAATGCAAAACATTATCCATTTCTGCAAGAAAATGAACCTGCAGACTTCAAATCTCCCCGAACCCTACCCCTTTCCACAATGCAAACAAGCTTAAAATTCTGGGCCTAGTCTTCAACAACAGATACTAATGGCGTGACCATATAGACGCACAATTTCTCTATCACTCTCCCATAAATTAAAAATTATTCAAATGTTTGTCAAACAAAAAATATACCTGCAACCAACTCACAATAATCAACATCAACAACTCAATAATAGTATCCAAAATTGATTTCGGCCTATTTCTGTAGGGTAACGCACCGCCTTCACAACGCAACAAAAAAAAAACTATTTACCACTCTGCGCTTAGGCTCGCTGTAGGAGCCTTTAAATCTAACCCTATTAACAACCTGCTTTTGGAAACCGGAATCATGACTCTTCAACTAACACGTGAACTAGCCCTTGCACTATTGTGCAAATCTATCTTACTTTCGCATAACTCACCCCTCATTACACCTCTAAATAAAATCCCAGCTGCAAAATCATATCCTAGAATACCATTGATCCTACATCAATCTATAGCTCTAAACAAATAACTAAACCTCTCAATCGACTCTTACTACGCCTCATCTATTAGACAAATCCTTCACAACAACCACCCACGCATTATAATTATCTGGTTACCTGATCACTCCGGGATCACAGACAACGAAACAGCAGATAAAGTAGCCAAAGAAGCCTCTCAACCCCCTCTCATCTTTCACTACAACAACTTTCTCGATGACATTCTTAAATTTCAAAAGACTTTTTTCCGCAATAATATTAACTCCATTTGGATCCTTGCTAACAAAGCATTAATCGAATTTTTAAAAAAGGCTACTTCGCTACATCTCCTTTAAAATACAACCAATATCACATAATATAAACCATGTAGTAAATAATATATGCGATACATAATACATAATGTAAATAATGTAAATATAAAATAATAATATAAGCATATGTAATCATAATTTAAGCATAATTTCTAACAGTTATACAAACTATAAATATTAAGTATCATTAAGCTTAAGACCCCCTAGTCATAGGTTATAATAAGTATAATTTATATATTTATTTTTAATAAGTTATAATTCTGTATAAATAAATTAAATCAATTAGAAAGACTACAGAAACAGAATCATATAAAAATCTTTCTGTGATAGTGTAGTGCTTAAAAGTGTAAAAAATTTCAGCCAGAGTAATATGAATATTTATTAAGCATTTTCAACCGTAATTTAAAACAAAATAGGTATTAGTGGTATATACCCATAATAGAAATATGTTAGAACAATTCAAAAAGTTTTTGTCATGGTAAAAATCTTGTATAAATGGATTTCAGCCGATAGTTCAGCATAAAGCCATATTAAATATCAAAAAAAAAATTTATTAAATACTCTTTAAAAAAGAATCAAATTAAGCACCAGTAAACTGGTGGCTAAAAGTACCTGCGCTGCACGCAGTTAAATCGGAACATAGTTATGTCTAAAATTTAATGTAATAACAACCAGCAAAGGTGTATGGCAGAAATTTTTTAATTTTAATATATATAAATTTTATTTCTTAAAAATTGATTATAAACAAAAATTAAAAACCAATTCAAAGAGCTTCCGCCGGCTCCTCATTTATACTGGTCATTGCTTTAACACAATGAACCAACGAGCCTTGCGATTCGCCGTTGAGTAAAAAAAACCAACCATTTCATTCTAATGGAAAAGCACATTGTGATTAAAAACAAAAGCAAACTAAATGATGCACGACCAAAAAACAAACAACAACAACAATAGAGCGAGCAGAAGTGTTACGTATTCTTATATACTTAAAACAATGCAACGAAGTTAGAGAAATAGCAACAAGAACATAAGTGCGAGCAGAAAAGAATGTTCTTCGGCTTTCTTGGGTGTAATCAGTGATTATAAATTTAGTAAATACAAAACCAACAGAAATTGCAATTGTTGTAATTATTATTATATATTATATATATAGTATATTGTATATACTCACAAAAATAAAATACGCTTATGCTCTTTAGGTTGAGTGAGCTCGAAGTATATGAGCAATATTTACGCTCTTTTGCTTGCGTGCGCTCTTAAAAATTTTTTATTGTTGTGTAATAGATACA
Organism: Stegana nigrithorax; assembly: GCA_037044495.1. Classification (NCBI taxonomy): domain Eukaryota; kingdom Metazoa; phylum Arthropoda; class Insecta; order Diptera; family Drosophilidae; genus Stegana; species Stegana nigrithorax. Next base: position 12,588 of record JBAMBQ010005523.1, on the reverse strand, counting down.
TAGTTGTTTTGCTTAGCTGCTACTAATAAGGGTGGAAACTTAAAAAAACCACCGAGGTAGATTTTATATGAATGTTGTGGTTGTTGTGCATATTGTGACAGGTCGCCAGCAAAATGAGTGGCCACTAAAATGTTTATTAGTAATGATTTCTATAATTTTTATCTCCGATGTTGTACTACTGTGCACTAGTAACAATAGAATGCAATAGTGAATTGCTTTGTTCCTTTCCAACTTCATATACATTATACATATTAAACATGTGTGGGTGATATGAGTATTCGGCATTAACCACAGAATTTAATTTAAGCGAAATGAACAGTAAAGCTTGTAACATTTTTAACTCACATATATGTGAATATGGTACTATTTTAAGGTACTCTACTATCGAGACTGTCCTGTAAACCATATTAGTTGTTGTACACAACACATTTTTTGATGTGGTAACACATCTATAGAGGCGATAGTGAATTTGGAAAAAAATTAAATGTTACGAAACATTGACAATCCAAATCAGATAATCAAAAATGAAATACGTGTGCCGTTTGAGATGGTGTGAAAAATTATTTTAATTTACATTTTTATTTACTTATAAATTTTTTTTTTCTTTTAAACGAATAATTTCAAACTAATAAAAACCTTACCACATCTCCCCTGTCACTTTTCAGTTAATGTGTATGTGCTTCTTTGCTTCTTTAGAGAAATAGCCACATGAACATAAGTGCGAGCAGTAAAGAATATTATTCGGCAATATTGTTCAGCAAACAACGAAAAGTATTGTGCACAACAAAAGCATGGCAAAAAGCATTTAAAAAATCAAAGCAGTCATCAGCAACAACATTGAATGACAATAAATTAATAGCAATTTTTTTCCGAGATATAAGACATAACTATGTCAAAAAGTAAAACTACGATTGTCGTATGTCATGTTGGCGCAAGATCAAAAATGAAATTAATTAAAAATCATCAGCACAATCCTGGGTTCCAAAAGAATTTGGGTAAGGGGGACAACAACCTGCGGCGGGAGAAGTGCCAATTGCTGACGAATAATGCGCACGAACACTGACCGAAAACACAAACGATTACCATAGGCAGTATGAGCGCAAGCAGCACATTAAAATGAGGGAAAAAGAAAAAAAAGTACAAGGAACTTTCAGTCTCGCATTTATGAGAATGTTGAAATTGCAAGTTTTAGTTCTTATTTAAATTTAACATTTTTACACATGTCCGAAATCAATTCACTTTCAGAAAATATTTATTACTAGTTTATTTACTAATATTATACACGCGTTGCTATGACGCAGTGTGACAAAATAGGAAAAAAATATCAGAGAATAAAATTTTTGCAAAACCTTATATTTGACTATTCTTGTGAATACATAATACTTACAATATTTTTAATTGTTCCGTTGTCTGTGTAGATAAACAGAATGTCTGGTTTTCCGACCTGCAACACGCAACATATAATTGACCATGTGAAAAATAATGCGTCTCTAGATCTAAAAAAGTCTCGCTCATGTCGATCCTGTAGCAAAACATTGCTTCACCTAACCTATTTAATTTAACTGCTTTATCTTGCTTTATGGACCCGACTAACGACTAACCGTGGGTGAACAGAGCCGTGGTCCTTTGGGAACAATTGTGCATTATGCAGAGTATAAGCTTGCATATTCCGTTCAACCGCCTGCAGGCTATCGGGATGGTATATACATATGTGTGTTGAATCCCAATAAACCGAAATTGCACGGCAACAAAATTTTCTACGAATTAGAGAAATTTTCGAAATTATCGAGATTTCAATTTAAAGAGATTTGAAAAAGAAAACACGAATTAACGGGGCTTTTACATTTCAGTTGATTTTCACAAAATGTTTTTGTCAGAGAGAACAATGAAGCGAGATGAAGGCGACAAAATTATACACAAAAGTTAACGGACATTTAATAAAATTTATAAGCTGGACTATCGGCTGAAATCCGTTTTGTACGGAAATGCGATATTTCATAAAACATTTTAAGAAGGATGTTTATGCATCGCACGATTTAGCGCAATGGGTAGAGCGGAAGTGAAAGTTTTTTTTTTACTTCTTTTTAATTTCTACACACCGCCATTCCGGAAAGAACTTTGTTTTTCTTTTATTTTTTAATTTTTAATTATTATTCCATATTTTTATTTATTTACTTATTAGTATATATTCTTTAACACATGTTCTTATACCCTGTACCAAAAAATGGTAAAGGGTATAATAAATTTTTGCAAATCTATGTAACGGGCAGAAGGAGGCATGACAAACCCCATAAAGTATATATATCCTTGATCAGCATCGAAAGGCGAGTCGATCTAGCCATGTCCGTTTGTCTGTCCGTCTTTATGAACCAACGGATCTCGGAAACGGTTAAACCTACAATCACCAAATTTGGCAAAAAGACTCTGCCAATTTATAGGCATAACAAGAATATGTTTTTTGTTTTTCGATATTCGACCTATAACATAAAGCTGCCATAGGATTGATCGGCAGAAAACCCACATTTAGTAACAAAAACCGCTTTATTTTTCAAGATATCTTTACCAAATTTTGGATTTAATAGATTTAGCTAGTGTCCAATTATATAAACCAATATTATGTGTTTCGGTTTACTATATCATATAGCTGTCAAAGGAACGATCGGACGAAAAACAACATTTACTGAGAAAAACTTTTTTTTTTATTAAGATATCGTTACCAAATTTTCGATTTAACGATTTTACATAATATCTAATTATAATCCCTAATATGATCAATATCGGTTATAGCTGCAATAGGAACGATCGGGAAATAAATGACTTAATAAGAAAAAACATTTTTTTTCCTTGAGATATCCTTACATAATGAATACGAAATATTAAAGCAACAAAAAATATATTCAGTTTTTGATTGGGTACAGTATATTCTATAGTCGGGTGCGGCCGACTGTAGCTCCTGCCTTACTAGTTTAAAATAATTTCATAGTCATAAAATAATAATTGCTGGCCGCAACTACGCCGTAGGTGGTCCATTCGGGAGGTCCAATTTTGGATCACTATTATTGTTACCAATTACGCGATTGAAGTTGACTTCCAAGTCATGTATGGTAGCTGGCTAGCCGGCGAATACTTTTGACTTCACATAACCCCAGAGGAAAAGTCCAAAGGTGTGATATCACACAATCTAGGTAGCAATTGGCTGGTCCGAAACGCGAAAATACCTGCTCGCCAAAATATTTCTCAATAAAGCCATTGTGTCGCGCGCTGTGTGTGCCGTCGCCCCATCCTATTGGAACCAAATATCGCCAATACTTCGGACTTCAACTTCAGGCAACAAAAAGTCCGTTATCATGATGCGGTAGCGAGTGAATTTTTGAAGAAATACGGACCTATGATTCCACTAACAACATAAACAACACCAAACAGTACACTTCTGTGCATGTAACAGTAGTTCGAGGGTAATTCAGGTTGCTCCTCAGCCCAAATGCGGCAATTCTGTTTATTGACGTAGCTATTGAGCCAAAAATTTGTCTCATCGCTGAACAAAATTCGACGCGAAAACAGCAGATCTTCGTTGAACTGTTCTAGAGACCATTTTTTTTTTTTAATTCATTTATTTTATATATACATCAAATGCCACCAGTACAAATTGCTAATCAGCGAACATTCAAATCGGTTCATAATGGGTGGCGACTATAACGCGAAACATATCAACTGGGGTTCAAGACTCACAACTACAAAGGGTAGGGAGCTAATGAAAGCAATCACAGAATCGGGCTGTAAAATTCTCTCTTCAGGAAAGCGAACCTATTGGCCAACAGACTCGACCAAGGTGCCTGACCTTATAGATTTCTTTATCGCTAAACATATCCCTCTAAGCAAAGTGCTGATAGAGGATGGCTTCGAAATGAATTCCGACCACTCACCTGTCTACCTAACCCTTTTTGATCACGCTATCGTCAAAGACCCCCCTTTTTATCAGTGGCAACTATCAAGATACTCAGCTATAAAAACACAAATAAACTATCTGACAGTCAATATAAGCGCATTGATTCGACAATTTAGGAACGACTAGTTTATATGAACGAAACACAGACTATTCACTATGAAAATGCACAAATCAACAAAAACGGCCGATGGTGCAAAGAACACCAATTAAAAAAGCTGATGGATCCTAGGCTAGAAGTGACAGCGAGAAGGCTGAAAAATTTTCCAAACACCTTGCTGACATTTTTCCTCTCAACAACACGACGAACTGCTCAATGAGTAATAACCACCAAATTGACTTAGAAACTCATATACCTTCTACAAACGTAATTGAAGTAATATTGTTAATCAACCATGATTTAAAACTCAAAAAGGCTCCAGGTCACGACTTAATCACAACCGAAGTTCTTAGACAACTCTCATTAGTATGCATCGACAAGCTAACATAAGTATTAAATGCAGGCATTGTGCCTAATCACCAATTTGGATTCAGAGCTAAGCACTCCACGGTGGATCAGGTTCAATCAATCACCAGCTATATCGAAGACTCATTAGAACGAAAATCTGTATGCTCAGCTATCTACCTAGACGTTTCTCAGGCATTTGATAAAGTTTGGCACTACGACTTACTGTCCAAAATCCACCGTCTCCTCCCGACAGAGTACTACAGAATATACAAGCGTACCTAAATAATCGCTACTTTCGAGTGAAGGTGGGCGACATCTACTCAGACATCAAGCCAATCACAGCTGGTCTTACGCAACGAAGTATACTTGTGCCGATATGGTACCTGTTGTACACCCACGACATACCATCAACAGGAAACTTAGAAATTGCTACATTGGCTGACGATACTGCGTTACTGGCTGTAGGCAGAACGGAAGAAGAGTCTACAAGAAATCTGCAAGCAGCAATCAACAAAATAGAAAATAAAAATATTCGTTACATTCCATTATACATTGATGGCATACTACTACCACATGCTAATTCAGCCAAGTATTTAGGCATGACGTTAAATGCCAAGCTTCGTTGAAAAGAACATGTCATTTAAAAAAGAAAAGAGCTAGATCTAAAATTCTAATCTATGAAATGGCTAATCCGCAGACGCTCTACGCTATCAACCACTAACAAACTAATGATTTACAAACAAATACTACGGCCAGTCTGGTTATATGGGGCTCAACTCTGGGGCTGTACGCCCAGGTGCAATGTTGATATACTAATTCAACGTTTCCAAAACACAGTGCTATTGGGATCAATATGGTGGCAAAACAAATAAAAATAGTGGCAAAGGCACACAATTATAGACTCGCAGTACACGTGAACACTGAAGCTTCGAGGCTGATCCGTACAGAAGGGTTACTACGTCGCCTAAGGCGAACTAAGCCCTGTGGCTTAGTCTTTTTAATTTCCTATTCATATGAAAATTGTTTGTTAGTGCAAGTCTACTAGGTACAATATGTAATGTTTTGTTTTATTTGGTTTCTATATAAGTTAATGTTAATAAAGCAAGAAATTAAAAAAAAAAAAAAAAATTATTTTATTTACACATTGCACTTAGTAGATTTGCACTAACAAACAAGTCTCTTATGGACAAATATGATTAATTGAATTTTTTTACAGGTTATAAATAAATTATTAATTTAATTTAAATGACTAAATGACTATGAGGTAACTATGTCGCAGGGCTTAGTTCGCTTTAAGCGACGTAAAAGCCCTTCTGTGTGGTTTAGCATCGATCCTTCTAAATGTACATGCTCTGTGAGACGAGAGTTATGTGACTTTGCCGCTATTTTTATCTGTTCTGCTACCATGTGTATTCCAAGATCTCGGTGAAGATCGCTGTTTCGTATATACAATGATTTGTAGAACATTATTTTGTAAATTTTTGGATCAAGTTGACATTGCTGCTGGACGTACAGCCCCAGAGTTGGGCACCATATGTCAAGGCAGGTTTGAGAATTCGTTTGTAGACCATAAGCTGGTTTCATATTGATAGCCTAGATCGCCGACCTAAGAGCCACTTTATAGACTTGAATTTTCGGTTAAGCACGTCTCTTCTTTTGAGGACATGCTCTTTCCATCGTAATTTGGCATCCAGTGTCATGCCTAAATATTAGGCGGTTTTAGCGTGTGGTATCTGCGTACCATCGATGTAGAGCGGGAGGTATCGTATGGTTTTGTTCGTAAAATCAACGTGGACAGACTTTATTTGGTTAAGCTTTATCTTCCATTTTTCGGCCCATAACGCCACTATATTGATTGCCTTTTGCAGGCATCTTGTGGATTCTTTTTCCGTTCTTCCCACAGCCAGTAGGGCCGTATCATCAGCGAATGTGGCGATTTTAACATCTTCAACTGAAGGGATCGTGGGTGTATAGCAGGTACAATAACGGGCCTAGGATACTATTCTGGGGTACTCCGGCTTGGATGAGTCTAAGGTTAAAGTAATAGTCTCCTTCTTTTACTCGAAAGTATCTTTCTTTAAGATAGGATTGAATGAGGCTGTAATTTTCAGGAGGCAATATAGTTTTTATGTTAAACAGCAGGCCGCCGTGCCAAACTTCGTCGAAAGCTTGCGACACGTCTAGAAATACCGCTGAGCAGACATTTTGCTCTTCAAGTGATTCCTCGATGACATTTGTTTTTTTTGGATTTGGTCGATTATTGAATGTTTTGTTCGAAAACCAAATTTATGGTGAGGCACAATACCTTTATTTTCTATTATTGGATTTTTTCGAAGATTTTGGACAGTAGCGGGAGTAGTGATACCGGTCGATATGAGGTGATCTCGTGAACAGGTTTGCCCGGTTTCAGGATAGTGATAATATCAGAAACCTTTCAGATCGATGGTACGTGCTTCAGTTTCAGTGCAGCATTAATTAGTTGAGTTAGTTTCGATATGCTTACTAACGACAATTGACGGAGCAATTCTGTTGTTATCAGGTCGAATCCTAGTGCTTTTCTCGGTTTCAGGTCTTTGTTGATGACTTCTATTATCTCAAGCTCAGTTATTGGTGGTCAACACTTGTCGCAGTGTGAGAGTTGTTAGGGATAAGCCCATTAGGCGCATTGTCTTGATTAAATACATCAGAGAAGTGATCAGCAAGCACTTCAGCCTATTCCTTGTCACTTCTGGCCGAATTTCCATCGAGTTTCTTTATTGGTGTTCGTTGAACTATCGGTCATTAAAAGTCTTCCGTGCATTTCCATAAAGAGTAATTCGAATTGCGGTCACAGGAAAGCCCATTTATATGTAATTTGAATACAACGTTCGTGAATTTTCGAGTTTCTGAGTTTATCCTATTGGCCAAGTTGTTTATTTCGGACTTTATTAATGGAAACCTGGAGTATTGCCATTTTTTTTGAAGCTTGTTTTTACGGAGATGAGCTAAAATCTGGTTTTCAACTTGTTTAAGAGGCGAATTGGCCTTTCGCTTTTTTTTATGGAAGTTTCCGCAGAATCCAATCAGTTTCGCTTTTCAGTTTGGTAAGAAATGTCGCTTTCACTAGCTTTTATATTTTTTGTGTCGGTTTTAACAACTTCATATACAGTAGAATTATCTGTTTTAGTAATTTCTTTTTTTAGTGTCGCGCCAAAAGCAGCTAACTCTTGTACTTGTTCACTGAGAGCTTTGTTTGTTTTCGTTAGCTCCATGATTGTCGCTTTATCATTCTGGCCATCGCTTGGGGGTGGTGTGCTATCAAGGCTCATTGTTCAAATAATTAAAGTATGTTTTTGGGAAACCTTAACCTTGACAAAAGACACAGTGTTGATAAGTTGGAAGCCCTGTGAGAGTGACCGATGTATGTTGTGCGACAGAGACGGCCTTATTACCTCAATTGTGCGTTGATCACAGCTGATAGATTTTTGATCATATCCAAGTACCGCTATAAAGAGGTAAGTATGTTTTCTAATTGATTACCTTGTTTTTATAGGCGATTTTTTTGTTTAGGTAAGCAATAATGTTTTATTTCCTTGCAGATGATGGGAGCAGTAGGAGAAGAAGATTCTCCGGAGCACCGCCCACTAGCATACAACCACAGCGCCTTCCCTCGGACCAAGGTGAGTCACTTGACTTCGTTTGGTAGATGATGCTAACTATACAATTTTAGATATTAGCGGAGCGCAGCTCTGACACGTCCGTTCACCACGAAATACTCAGAGACTATTTGAGACGTCGGTGTTAGTCCTTCCATGATTATTTGTTAAACATTACTGAATAAAAATAACATGACAGCATGACACTTGCCACGCGTGATCTGCAAAAGAAACCCGATTGACTAAAAAAAAACCTCTTAATGAATCGACCGTTTTAAAAGGAAAAATGGCCGCTCTGTAATGAGAACGACACATACCCATTGTGAAGGTGGTGCCAATTTTTGACAGAAATCGGACGCTCTGATTAGAACGCCGTCATGTCTAACTTGTGATGCCATACGACGAATTTATGATATTTTTTAGCTGAAATTAGTGTTAATCATAAAGAGGGAATGTAGTGCAAATGGTAAAACTCGTGCTATGAATTGAATTGACTGCATTTTGGTCAGCTTTGTTATTGTTTACAATATTAATATTGAAAATTTCAAATTAACAATGTATTGTGCAGTGGAAAGTTTCAGTAATAAAATCACTCGCAAGAATGAAAACGATATAAGTTTTTTTAGGTTTCCAAACAGCAAACAATTGCGGGAACAATGACATAGGTTTTGCGGCAGGTGATCCATTGAGTGCATCTTTGAGAGTATGCGAATATCATTTTATAAATTACAAACAAAACAGCAACTTTTCTTTGTTTTATGGAATTTTCAGGCGGTAAAACATGAAATTTATCGCATATTTAAGCAGTTAACAAACTATCAACATAATTGGTTCATATACATACATAACACCAGTTTAATTATATTATGCCATATAAATGTCAACAGAAAAGTAGCAATTATTGCGTCAATTTATTAACGCAGAAATTCTTTTAGTAATCAAATATTCACTAAAGCTCGTACATTTTTCTTAGTAAATTAACATATTTGTTTATTTACAAATTTACTTCAATATCCAAACATACGATAGTGTTATGCAGCGTGAAAATTTAGAAATCAGCTCGAAAAATACAATAAATACAGAGAACATATATATAGGGTGATTTTTTTAAAAGCTATAGGAAAGTTTTTCAAAAAAAAAAACATAAAATTCAGAAAAATGCATGAAATCTTTATTTGAATCGATAGTACGGTCCATATAATTTAATGTTTGAAGATTATTATGCAAATGTTGACCTTGACTGCGCCTCAAATGGTCCATCCGCTTAGTCCAATTTTGGCATACTCTTTCCAACATTTCGGCCGGTATCTCACGAATAAATGCTTCAATGTTGTCTTCCAATGCGTCAATTGAAGCGGGCTTGTCTGTATAGACATGAGCTTTAACATAGCCCCACAAAAATAGTCTAGAGGCGTTAAATCGCACGATCTAGGCGGCCAATTTACCGGTCCCGAACGTGAAATAAAATGTTCACCGAACTCGCCTCTCAATAAGTCCATTGTTGCGCGTGCTGTGTGGCATGTGGCACCGTCTTGTTGAAACCACATGTCATGCAAGTCAAGCTCTTGCATTTTGGGCAAAAAAAAGTAGGATATCATCTCACGGTAGCGCTCACCATTCACAGTTACGTTACGATTCGCATCATCTTTGAAGAAGTACGCTCCAATGATGCCACCAGCCCATAAACCGCACCAAACTGTGACTTTTTCTGGATGCATTGGTAGCTCTTGCAATGCTTCTGGCTGATATTCACTCCAAAATCGACAATTCTGCTTATTTACGAACCCATTGAGCCAAAAATGAGTTTCGTCGCTGAAAACAACACAACATAACACAGCGCGGTGAACTTTCTTAACAGAGCACGCATTTTGATAATAAAATTCAATAATTTGCAAGCGTTGCTCGTTTGTAAGACGATTCATGGTTAAATTATAGACCAACTTGAAGATGTTTGACAGTGAAACAAAACAAGAAACGTGCGTCAGCTGTTTAAACCAGTGTTGCCAAAAAGATAATAGCTAAAAAATCACCCTTTACAAGAAGGCGCATCTCATACAAACGGCATGGCAAATTGAAATGACAAAATCAGACTGCGGCGGGCAGTGTGTGTTGGAAGGTAAACTGCTATAATTTTCCATAATTCACTGTGGCCAGAGAATATATGAATATTTTCTGCTCTTTATGTTTGTGTTTCTTGCTTTTGCTGTACATGTGCTGCTCGCACTCGTGCTTGAATGACAATTGCTTGTCTTTATTTTGATTTCTGTTTTTATTATTTAATGTATGCGCTCTTGATGGGATTTTAAATGATATTCTTTCCCTTTCTGCCTATTCGTATGCTGCTAGCACTAATGCGTAGTGTGAAATTTGTCTATTTTAGGGTCGATTTTTGATATTTGATAAGTAATGAATTAATGATTAAATATCAAAGAAATTATTTATGCGCATTTTTGCATTATTTAATATGTAATTAATTTCTAACAATTGCGCATGTTTCTATTATTGCACTATATTTTTTAATTATAAATTAAGAATTATTATTTAATTATAAATTAATACAAATTATGTAAAAATTGTTGCATTTCCATATTTATCCATTCATATTGCTTAATTGATTAAATGCAGACACCTTTCAAAGATCGAAATAAACAGTCCATCAAATATTCATATTAGGCGTAGCCGGCTTAAAATGTCTTCAATTTATATTTGGCGCACTCCACTACAATCTGAACGAACTGGTGTTTCGATTGATCGCCAGTTCAATTGAATGGATGCCAAATTTTTGTTCCGAATGAACTGAATAATTGCGTCATATTTAAATAAATATATTTTGCACACATTTATTTACACAAATATTGCATGATAAGCGCAAAATATTCTGATTGGCTTTGACTTTTTTCATTCACAAAGTCAAAGTGTTAAGAAGCAGCTTTGAGAATTAAATGACTGTAACAATGAAGAAGAAGAGCTAATATTTCATAAAAAGCGATAAAAATGAACTACAGTCGAAATTCGATCATCCGACTACTTGCTGATCTGAAAATACAGTAATCCGAAGGGTTATTTTCATGCATTGGCGCTACTCTGTAATCCGAATTAATTGCAATTCTTTAATCCGAATTACATGTTTTCCTTATGTCTTTCAGTTAAAAAGTAAAAAATTTAAATATTTATATGTTTCTATACAACTTTTAAATTAATTATTATATTTTCATTGACCCTTATGATTTTCTTTAATAAAGTTGCATATATTAAAACAATCCAGTAATTCGAAAGATTGGATAGTCCGAATTGGGCCAGTAATCATTTTGTAAATTAGCGAGTTTCGACTGTAGCTTCACAAATGAAACTTCTAAAAAATGTCAATCGCCACCAAAAATGCTTTGTATATGAAGACAACCACCACACACATACACAAACATGACAACTACCGAAAAAGAAACCAGCGCAACAACAAATGCAAGCATTCGGCTAGCCCAACAACTACAATCGAAACAAAAAATGAGTATACCATAATCGGGCCCAGCGCCCGTCTATGATATTTTTCAATGGGGTCATGCGTCTTCTTATTAAACATATTCTCTGCTTGTGTCGATACAAATACAGAATATGTTCATATTGCTTCCTTTTCCTTTCCTTTTCTGCCAACACATCTGCTAAGTGCGAAGTTTTATTTATTTTATTTGATTTTTATACCCTGTACCAAAAAATGGTAAAGGGTATATTAAAGTAGTGCAAATGTATGTAACAGGCAGAAGGAGGCGTGGAAGACCCCATAAAGTATATATATTCTTGATCAGCATCGAAAGGCGAGTCGATCTAGCCATGTCCGTCTGTCTGTCTGTCTGTCAGTATGAACAAACGGATCTCAGAAACGGTAAGACCTACAATCACCAAATTTGGCACACAGACTCTCCCAGTCCATAGGCATAACGAGTATATATTTTTTTTTCGATATTCGAACTATAAGATATAGCTGGTAGGAACGATCGGCCAAAAACCCACATTTAGTAACAAAAACCATTTTGTTTTTCAAGATATCTTCACCAAATTTTGAATTTAATAGTTGTTGCTCATACCCAAATACATATATTAATATTATATATATCGGTTAACTATATCATATAGCTGTCGTAGGAACGATCGGCCGAAAAACAACATTTACTGAGAAAAACTTTATTGTTTATTAATGATATCGTTACCATATTTTGGATTTGATAATTTTAAGCAATATCCAATCATACCCCTAAATATGATAATTATCGGTTTACTATAACATATAGCTGAAATAGGAACAATCGGCCGAAAAATGGCTTTTATTAAAAAAAAAACTTTTTTCTTGATCATTTTATCATAATGAATAAAATATATTAAAGCAACAAAACAATATATTCAGTTTTGGATAGGGTACAGGGTTTCCTATAGTCGGTTACGCCCGACTGTAGCCCCGCCTTTCTAGTTTATAATACATCAAGGAATGCTTAATTATCCAAGAAATTTTTTATGCTAATTTGTGCAATATTTAATATGTAGTTAATTTCTAACAATTGCGCATGTTTTTC
>JBAMBQ010005520.1:0-13492 GCA_037044495.1 Stegana nigrithorax | reverse complement strand
TAGCGCTCGTATGTCAAAACGTTCTGAGTACGTATAACCTCAAAAATGTCAAACTTTACGATAGAGCTAGCAGTTGCCAGATTCCAACACTAGGGTTGCCCAATCCCGAAATATAAAAGGCAACCCTCGTATTGGGTGCGCTGTATATGTATATATAACTGTACAGCATCATATATATTGTGACCTAGTCGGAATCACGCAAGTTTTGTTTGTTCTAATCTGGAAAATGGGATGATGTTAGCTATGTATAATATGATGTTAGGACGATGTGCTGCGGATTAATTATTTGATCGGTAATATCGGTAAGAGGTGCTGGGAATGATGTGGGTTATGAGGGATGTTCTGATGCCTGTTATATTGTAGTTGTTGGTAGATAATAAGGGTGATTTAGTAGCGAATTTGGCGAATATTGGCTGCACTATGACTTTAACCAAACCTTGAATTTTTGTCTAATTGTTTATTTAAAAATCCTAAATGTTAACACATGTTTTACCTAATTATTGTGTAACATGTGGTCATCCCTACAGGGTCCGGCACTCGAAGTGTAACCAACTTCAGACCGCTCGCACAGCTGACGCACGGGCATCAGCTGTCTAAAAATTTGCTGAATGACAGTTCGGAGTATTGTTTACAAGTGTACAAAAGCATTTTGCCAAAAGTGAACGCGAAAAAAAAAAATCAGTGATGGATTTCAAACGTAACAGCGTGATTGCTTTATATTTAGCTGGAAAATCACAACCAGCGATTGTTCGTGAGCCCAAACACCTCAAAGTGAATAAAGTTTTCGTTTACCGCACTATAACTCGTTACAATAATACTGGTAGCATCGCAAAACGTCATGGAGGTGGTTGTCAAAAGACTGCGACGTCCCGTGAGATGGTTCAAAAAGTGAAGAAGCGACTTGAGCGAAATCCCCGACGAAGTGCCAATCAAATGGCAAAAGAACTGAAAGTATCCGACCGTAGCATCCGCCGCATACTGAAAAATGATCTCAAGGTCAAGCCTTACAAGATCCAAAAGGCACATGATCTCACACCGAAGCAGCAACAAGTTAGACTTGAGAGAGCAAAGGAGTTGCTTCGCTTGGCCGAAAGCGGTCAATTTCCGAATATTGTGTTTTCTGGCGAGAAAATTTTTCCAATTGAGCAATTCGTAAACTCTCAAATCGATAGGGTTTACTTAAGCAACCGTTCATACGAGAATTTAAGTCATCGATTGGCCACTAGGAGGCAGCACCCACCACAGATAATGGTTTGGGCCGCTGTAACCGCAGATGGGCGCTCTCCAATCGTTTTCATCGAGCCTGGCGTCAAGATAAATGCAAAATATTATCGAGAAAGTATTCTGGAGGTTGCTTTGAATCCGTGGGCAGACAAACATTTCGGTGGCAGACCATGGACGTTTCAACAGGACTCGGCACCGTCTCACAAAGCTCGAGTGAACCAAGAATGGCTGAAAAACAACGTTTCGAACTTCATAACGTCCACACAATGGCTCTCAAATTCACCAGACGCGAATCCAATGGATTATTCTCTTTGGGCCATTTTGGAGAGCAAGGTTCGAACTAAAAGATACATCAGTCTCGAGGCGCTAAAGAAAGCCATCGTCCGCGAGTGGGCCAAAATACCTGCAAGTCACATTCGGGCAGCTTGCGATTCGTTTTTGGACCGTCTCAAGGCCATAGTCAAGGAAAAAGGTGGTCATATCGAGCAAAAGTAAATTGATTCTGAATTTTGTATTATTTTTACACATTTTTTACTTTGAATTGAATAAAAGTAATTTTCCAAACTGAATTTATGGGCTTTCCAATTGGTTACACTTCGAGTGCCGGACCCTGTAATTAGAAACATGTTCGGTCAGTCAGTAAAGTTTTAGCACACCGAATTTCTGTTAGGAAAGTCTGATTTACTACCTATTACCAAAGTTAGACTAGTTTTTTTTTATTTTATGCAGTTAGTGAGATGAATTCATTACATATATAACGCATCCAAAAATGTTTCGATATCTAACTCGAAATACAAGAATAAGAATAATAAAGTAGAAAAAAATTATACCAAATACGTTTTGCAAACGTATACAAAAAAGTTATTGTAATTTTGGACCTCTAGTACTTGGTTTGACTTCCCTTGGCTTTAATAACAGTCTGGAAAGGAGCGCGTCCACCAAATCAAACATCAAACATCTGATGCTTTTTTCAGGTAATTTGTTTTAAGGTTTTTGCCGCCTAACTTCGGAGAGCAGAGCCGACAGTCATTCTGGTGTAATTGAATCAGAGTGAATGCTTGCGTCGTGGACTCAGTCGCCTGCGGGTTGCCAAGCCTAATGGTCGTCTCGTGCTGCGCTTTGCGTGTTCGTTAAGCGTACGGCTGTATGCCTATGTGCATATGACCGTCTGGCCGATCGACAAGCGATGTTTGTTCGACAGTCTGTGCATTGCACGAAGTGACAAACAAATGATTGCATACCATACAGGCAAACGACACTGGAATACGCACATAGGCATACGGTCGTATGCTCAGCACTGACGGTCAGTCATACGCAAAGTCACAGTCACTTCTGAAGTAAATAAGAAACATAATCTGGGCCATGGTTTGCTTGAAAAACCAAACTTGCTATTTTTATTTTTATTTTTTTTTTTTTTTGTTGCATTGGCGTTTCTTTGATGAAATTTGGCAACATGGTACTAGAGCAGTAAAAACGCACCAAAGTTTACTCTGCCTGTGGTTGCTATGCAAGTCAAAATATCAAAGGGCTAATAATTAAATGCGTCTCAGAAAAAAAATTTTCTATACCTTCATTAAGGCTGCATACATTAGCGAGATGTTTGATCAGAGTCATTTTACTATCTGGAGTGTCAATTCGCTGCTAAAAAGTTCCACGGTTCTGGTAGCCAAAAAATCTAATCATCCAGAGAACAAAGAAAAATCCGAGAGATAACCTCTTGTTTGAACCAGCAGTTAATAAAATAGTTTTGTTCTCAATTAGAGCAGTCCTGCGTGGCTATGTCTATTCTTCGTTCACACATTTTTGCTGAAATGATCAATGAGCCTAGCATTGATCTTTTTATATGTAATAAGTTACGTACCAAAAATAACCGGAAGACACCACTCCAAACAAAAAATTCAATTAAAATCGGCTTCCAATCAAACGATATCTTGTTTGATTAAGATAATGATCCCAAACAAAGTCTGGATGCCCATCCCATTGAAAATTTGTGGGCGCATCTGGAAGAAAAGACCAGACATCAGGCGATTACCTCAAAAACAGAACTCAAGCGCGTGTTGCTGGAGGAATGGGACAGAATACAGAAACATGCCGCAAATTGGTACAGTCAATTTAGGCAGACAAAATGTAAGTTTAATTAAACATAGTTGTTTTAATTTAATATGTGAGATTGAATAATTAAGTTTTGACAAATATGAATAATATTAAGTAATGAAGCTATTTTTAAATTTTGTTAATATTATTATTATTATTTTATCTTCTAAATAAGTAATAGTGCCTTAACATAAACTAATTTAAAATAATAGAAAAACCCAAACCGAAACCCCAGTAAACTGGTCGAAGTTACTGCCATCCAAGCAGTGACATCGGAACATAGTAATGTCTGAAATTTAATGTAATAATGGACAGCAAAAGTGTATGGCAGTAATTTTTATACGCTGTACCAAAAAATGGTAACGGGTATATTAAAGTTGTGCAAATGTATGTAACAGGCAGAAGGAAGCGTGGCAGACCCCACAAAGTATATATATTCTTGATCAGCGTCGAAAGACGAGTCGATCTAGCCATGTCCGTCTGTCCGTATGAACGCACGGATCTCGGAAACGGTAAGACCTACAATTACCAAATTTGGCACGAAGACTTTCCTAATCCATAGGCATAACGAGTTTATCTTTTTTTTCGATATTCAACCTATAAAATATAGCTGCCATAGGAACGAATGGCCGAATAACCACATTTCCTAACCAAAACACTTTTGTTTTTTAAGATATCGTATCATATCTAAATATTATGTATATCGGTTCATCACTATATCATACAGCTGCCATAGGAACGATCGGCCGAAAAACAACATTTACTGAGAAAAAATTTTTTGATTTTTAAGATATCGTTACCAAAGTTTGGATTTAATGAATTAAAATAATATCCAATCATACCCCCGAATATGGTAAATATCGGTATACTATAACATATAGCTGCCATAGGAACGATCAGTCGAAAAATGGTTTTTACTAAAAATAAAATTTTTTTTCTTGAGATATCCTTACATAATGAATACAAAATATTGAAGCAACAAAGAAATATATTCAGTTTTGGATTGGGTACAGGGTTTCTATAGTCGGTTACGCCCTGCCTTTCTAGTTTAATTTTTATGTTTAAATTTTTATATATGAATTTTTCCTGCTGCGCTTTTTCGTGTGTTTTTTTTCCTTTAATTTTTGGCTCATTGCCAAAAAAAAAAGGGGAAACTAAATATAAACTAAATATAAAGAAGAAACTAATAATAAAAAATTTAGACTGATATATTCATTCTTCCTTTAACGCTTGTTTATATTACATATTGAATAAAAATTGCTAATACACGTACATTAAAAGCAAAAGCAAATGAAATACAAGACCAACAAAAACAACAACAACCACAGAGCGAGCAGACAAAAACAACGAAGTTAGAGAAACAGCAACAAGACAATAAGTGCGAGCAGAAATGAATATTCTTCGGTTGTTCGTTGAGCAAACAACGAAACGTAGTATGCACGACAAAAATAACATTGAATGCCAAATAACATTTATAAAATAATATAAACTGTTGTGCCGCTGTTAAGTCTTGCTGTTGCGAACAACAACCACAGAGCGAGTTGTTGTGTAGCTGTTGGTCACTCTGTTGATCACATTCAATTAACATAAATTCTTTCCCGAGAGGTAAGACATTACTATGTCAAAATATATATAATATATATTTTTGTAGTTCATTTGTTCTTGATACACCTTACAACGAATATTTTTGCAACTAACTGTATTCATTGTATGCATAACAGATCAAAAATACATAAACAATTGGAAAATAAAGAATAAATGTTTTTACTTATTATCAATAACTTTTCCAAGAGAAAGGCTACTTCGGTGCGATATTTGCAATATGTTGATTCTTTTTTTGATGTTGTAACACATCTTTAGCGGGGGTAGTGAATTTGAAAATTAATTAAATGTTACGAAACAATGAAAATCTAAAACAGTTAATCAAAAATCAAACACGTATGCCGTATGAAATAGTGTGTGTGCGAAGTCGACTCTCACGTGAGCGAACAACGAAAACGAAGCAAACAAACGAGAGAGTTCGCACAGATATAATTTCATACGGCACACGTATACATACAGAGTTTATTGTTATATAACAACCACACATTTGTTTAACCATTGAATAAATTCAACTATAACCATAGCCTTGTCCAAAAAGGCACCAGTTCGGCATCCGAATGTTGGAGGTTCAAATCCAAACTTAGACGGCACTAAGCAAAAAAAATAAAAAGGATGAGTAAATAAATAAGAATGTAAAATAGTTAAAATTTTTTAATCTAATAAAAAACCCTGTGTTCGGATACAGTTTTTTTTTTTTTTTTTGTTAAATCAAATAGCAGCTTAGGCTATATTTTTCAAATAAATTTTCATTTGTATGTTTTGTTAAGCACAAAATGAGGATTCTCTAAAAGAGGCATCAAATGCACTACCTTTTATAACTTCAGTTAAAACTTTGCCCATATTTAAAACTTAACTCACAACTTATCAAACAGAGAACAAAATAAAACCGATATTTCGCTTCACATTGACATAAATAAACAGTATTGTCAAGTTGATGTGAAAATCAAGCACACTCGAAAATACTTAGAACTATCACAGGCGCGCCATGGTACATTTGAAACGCCAACATACACAGTGACCTTAACATCCCATGCGTCAATTCCATCATAGCTGAACTACAAGTTAAGTATTTCACTAAATTACTAAACCATCAACACAAAGACACGCCTACAACGAAATGAACGTCCAGCCCAATCATATTTGTAAGGCCTGTTGCCCAATTTAGTTAGTGATTAAGCTAGACTAATTAAACAATTAGTAGTAAGAGTTGAAATGTTATTGTTAGTCCTATGAAAAGAAATTCAATAAAAAATATAAGCTGATAAAAAAAAAATATGTTAAAGACAGGAAATACTAACTCTAGTTAACAATTCTTCCATACTTCAAACTTCACCCACAACTTATTAAACATAACAGAATAAAAACTTGACGCTCTTAGGCTTCATATATACAAATAGGCAATGTTGCCAAGTTGTCAAAATCAAATGCATTTGAAGAAATGACAATGACAATAATTGGCGTTATTCGATGTTATCAACAATACAAAAACCATTCTAGTATGAAAAATTAATATAAATACTATCGATAGTCTGTCATAAAACATCAACAGTCACGACAATATGAAAACTAGAGAGGCAGGGCTATAGTCTGGCGTAACCGATTGTAGACAACTCTGGACGCAATCCAAAACTGAATATATTTTATTGTTGCTTTAATATTTCGTATTTATTACGTAAGGATATCTCAAGAAAAAAAATATTTTTTTATGCCAGCTATATGTTAAAGTAAACCGATTTTTATCATATTCGGGAATATGATTGGATATTACTTAAAATCATAAAATCCAAAATATGGTAACGATATGTTTATAAACAAAAAAGTTTTCCTCAATAAATGTTGTTTTTCGGTCGAACGTTCCTATGACAGCTATAAGATATAATAAACCGATATACATAATATTGGTATATATAATTGGACATTTGCTAAAACTATTAAATCCAAAATTTGGTAATCGTATCTT
Source organism: Stegana nigrithorax (assembly GCA_037044495.1). Taxonomy (NCBI): domain Eukaryota; kingdom Metazoa; phylum Arthropoda; class Insecta; order Diptera; family Drosophilidae; genus Stegana; species Stegana nigrithorax. Next base: position 6,612 of record JBAMBQ010005520.1, on the reverse strand, counting down.
GAAAAAAAAAGGTTTTGGTTACTAAATGTGGGTTTTCAGCCGATCGTTGCTATGGCAACTATATTTTAAAGGTCGAATATCGAAAAATCAAAAAATTGTTATGCCTTCGTGCCAAATTTGGTGGTTGTAGGTCTAACTGTTTCCGAGATACGTGCGTTCATAAGGAAATACGGACATGGCTAGATCGACTCGGCTTTCGATGCTAATCAAGAATATATACGAGGGTTGCCTTTTATATTTCGGGATTAGAGAACAATAATAAATATTCATCATCGAAAATAGCTTTATTGTTTATAAAAATATTCCCCATTAAGATCTATACACTTTTACATGCGTTTGAACCAATTGTCGAAGCACTTTTGCCACTCTGATTGAGGTATCTCCAAAACATGCATTCTGAACGCATCAACCGCTTCTTAAGGTGTCGAAAAACGTTGACCTATCATTTTATTTTTTACGTACGGGAATAAAAAGAAGTCATTCGGTGCCAAGTCAGGACTATACGGCGGATGACTCATCAAATCGATGTTTTGAGTGCTCAAAAATGCAGTTCTTTGAGCCGATGTGTGAGAGCTCGCATTGTCGTGGTGAAGAGTGATCCGTCTTCGGCGGTTGGTTTTCCTGATTTCTTGGAAGACAACTGGCAAACAAATGGTTGTGTACCTTTCAGAATTGACTGTTCTGCGTTTTTCTAGTGGTACGTTTGCGACATGTCCAGTTTTTCCGAAAAAACAGGCGACCATTTGCTTGGAAGTGCTTCGTGCGCGAGCAACTTTTGTTGGATTTGGCTCATTTTGAAACACCCATACAGTCGACTGCTGTTTACTTTCGGGCTCATACGCATAAATCCACGATTCATCACCTGACACGATGTCATAGACGTGTTTCGAAGCACCGCGATCGTATTTTTGGAGCATTTCTTTTGACCAATCGACACGAGCCTTTTTTGAGCGATTGACAAATTATGTGGGATCCAACGCGAACAAATTTTTTTGACGGTCAAATGTTCATGCAATATTGAATGTATGCTGGTCCCACTAATGCCTAAGGTTGTCTCAATCTCACGATAGGTCACATGACAATCTTGCAATATCAGTTGGCGCACAGCATCAATGGTTTCCGGAACAACAACTGATTTTGGACGGCCTTCACGAAATTCGTCTTGGAGTGAACTACGACCTCGGTTGAAATCACCATACCATCGATAAACACTGGTCCTTGATGGAGGCTTCATATCCAAAAATTGAATTAAGTTCATCGATTAACTGTTGTTGAGTTAATTCACGTTGAAAGTTGTAAAAAATAATCGCACGAAAATTTTCACGATTTAATTCCATTTTTTGGGCGAAAGGAATCTTTTAAGTTACTGTAAACAACACAAATAGCGCTCGTTTTTTAAAAACGTTCTGAGTACGTATTACCTCAAAAATGTCAAACTTTACGATAGAGCTGGCAGTTGCCAGATTGCAACACTAGGGTTGCCCAATCCCGAAATATAAAAGGCAACCCTCGTATACTTTGTGGGGTCTGCTGCCATGCCTCCTTCTGTCCGTTACATACATTTGCACAAATTTAATATACCCTTTACGATTTTTTGGTATAGGGTATACAAAAAAGTCAAACTGGTTCATTGTTAAACAACGGGAAACACAAAAAAGTGCACTTGAAAATCGTGCGACGTCCTTCACTAGTTTTTAAAAAGAGCTCATTGCCAACAAATGGAAGAAAACAAATTTAAAAAAAAAATCACTAAAAGAAATATCTAACAATCAATGGAAAAAATATAAATAAAAAATAAAAATTAAATAAAAGAAATAAATAAATAATAATCATTAAAAAAAAAACTTTAAATAAATAATCTCTACCTGTATATATTATCTACATGTTTTTTTTTCCTTGGGTTAAAAATTCTGCCTCAAAAATGTTTCCAACAATTCCGCAATTGCTCGCTCTTCTGCCTGTTCGATGAAATTGTATTGGCACCGGATTGTCCCGCGTTCTTCATCACTGTCCATAAAATAGATTTGGAAATTGAAGTCGTTTGAATGGGATTGTACTCTTCGACGGAATTATTGGAATGCGTAGCAACAGAATGATTCCTCCGTTAAACTTTACCGTCAACATAATTGCTTCAATAACATTTCCGATTCAGCAATTGTTTAGAAAATATTTGTGCCGACGGATCATTTTGCAATTGTACTCGCAAATTGATAGTCAATCGAAATTTCTCGATGTTTCGCCATAAGAATGATTGTTTTAAACGTGCAATAATCTCATTGGCATAAGTTGAGTGTGGAATAAGAATGGATTTGTTATGAATACCTAATGGAAGCTTGAGTGCTGAGTGTGCCGTTCGTCCGCCATCTAACAAAGTGGTAGCAATGCCTGACAATGCAATTGCCAAAGCACTTTGCCGCTGCGGACGTATCTTTGCAAGGATAACTGATATTAAAAACGACTTGCCGGTTCCGCTTGGTGCATCCATGACGTCATTCAGGCTTCAGAGATTGGCGTGCTTGAACATCTTGACACTCGATTTTTATATATTAAGAAGAAGAAGAAAATATATACATGTATAACAGACTAACTTATGTCCGCACCTACCGCCCGTAATTTTTAAGATATTTTGTCGGTTTCTTTTTAACCGTAGATAAGTACGGTACGATTCCTATGGTCAAATTAAATTTAGAAAAACATTAACAATATGCCATTTTTGTATGCGATATATTCGAAAAATTCAATATTGTGTCAAAGTCATTCTACACAAAAGCAATATTATGCAATGGCGATCGCAAAGCTAATGTGGTGTAGAGGACACACGAAAGGTGCGTGTTCGAGCCTTAGTGAAGGCGGGCGAAAAGAAATGTGTTTTTAAATGAAATAATTTCTTTTGCATGCTATTTGAAACCTATTGCTATTTTATTAATTTCTGTATAAATATAAGGGATGAATTTTTGTTCATGTTTTGCCTTTGCTGTTGCTAATGTATATTTTTACAGTCAAAGACACTATATTGTCAAAATATTTCAGTTTAAATCCACTGATACATAAGGAAAACATGAATACATAAACGAGTAGTCGGATTATCGAATTTCTACTGTAATAATAATAAATCAACAAGTACAAAAATAAAAAATTTCCCACCGGCAGGCATTGATAATAAATTATTTCAGTCCAGCCACTCTACGCTTTGCACCAGATCCAATTTTAGCAAACTGAGTTAGTCATTGCATTAGATTCATAAAATCTAAAAATATTACATAATTATTTTCTAATCCAAAACGCAACAGTTTAGTTAAATCTTATAAAAGCATATTTACAGGTCTATTCTAACGCAGTCTCAAATTTTGAGACGACGTTTTTTCACACAAGCGGTCTCAGCATGAAGGACATAGTGTTGAAAAAAAAGTTCTTTTGTATGTTAAAAGACTGTAACATTCAAAGTGACTGAAAAATGGTTCTTCTTTACTTTACAAATATGCAAAAAAAAGGCGCAAAAGATAATATTTGAATTTTATTTATAGTTTAAGGGATTCATAAATGCTTTTTATCTATTTTCTAGGCAATAACACCAATAATATATTTATTTACTTTCTCACAATTACAGCTTATCTTTCCAATATAAATCCATACTGCCTAATTCTAAGATTCAACACTGAAATTTAGCTTGTATGAGATGCGATTTTGTACTTTTGACATTTTCTGGTGTTGGGCATTTTATTTTATACGTCAAATTTTATATTAGGTATTCGAAAAAGTTCGGTTACAAACCAACTATATGCCGTTTTGATCAGTAACCTTTTGCCACTTTTAGAGTAAAGCCATTATTCCATCTGTGTGGAACTTCTGAGTTTTCTGAACGAAAAGCTTATCTAAGTGAGTTTTTAATCTCGTTAATTGTTAAAAGTAGAAATCAGAATCCATCGTTTGTTCAAGTTGTAGAAGCTCAAAATGAACAATTATCTTCATCCTTCACCTCAAAATTATCAGATAGAAAACGAGGGTACCACTTCGCTGCTGTTTTTCTAGTTACAGCATCGTCCCTGTAAACTATAAAAATTTATTCAGCTGCCTGCGACGTATTCTTACCGTTCTATAACAGAAAAGCAAAATGTGACGATAGTTTTCCGAATTTTCACTAATTTTTAAACGTAGATAACTTTTCACAGAACAATGCGATTTAAATAATGTCTTGTAATAAAATGAAGCATCGGGTCATTTAATAATGTCGGATTAAAACTCACGATTTTAAAGAGGTTGGAACTTTCGAAAGCTTTAAAACACAAACTAAATGATGCAGCTTGCCAAGTCGAATTGAGTTCCATATTTGATGATATAACAATAGAGCTTCCGAGGAATAAAAATTTAATCATATTGACAACTCACTATTGAATCAACTCATATACATATAACACAATGTTCATAAAAAATTCATTATAAAAAATTAATCAAATATTTTAAGATTTTAAAGATTTAAAATATTTACAGTTCTGTCTTAATTAAAACTTACCAACACGTCATTAAATATAGAATCATCCTTAAGATTACCAGATGTAGAAACTGCAGTGACATCTTTTCGAAAATCATTTGTTGGACTGCCCTTTTCCGAAACTGAAAAAGTAAAAAGTATTCGAACACTAAATATTTGCCTTGGTTGAAACACACTGAATTTTTATTTTAAAGGAATTATGCAACAAATAATTTGTAAATGATTAGAATAAATTTTTTACAGAAAATTTTTCTCAAAACATTGTTAATCTAAAATTTTTTTTTTTTTTTGTTGTGAAACTTTCATTTAAATAAAGTTTTTCTCATGTTTTGACAATTAATAATGTCTATAAGCTGGACTATTGGCTGAAATCAGTTTTGCCCCACTATTTTCTGCCAGCATTTGTAAGCATACGATGTAGCGGTAAGGTTTTATTTTTATTTCTACACATTGCTTGTTCGATGGTTCGAAAACTGAAGTCGGAAAGAATTTTTTTTTTATTTTTAACTTTTTAATTATATTTCTTATTTTAATTTATTGACTGATTAGTACATATTCTTTTAAAAAGTTTTTTTTTAATTGCGGTTGAAAATACTTAAACGCGATACACAGGCAAGCCAACTGCCAGCAGCTGCCGGCAATTAAGGCACAATTAATGAAATACAGTGCACAAACAATATTAATTAATTTAAATAAAAAAAAATTGTGTTTAATAACCAATGTTATGCATGTGAATATTAGTGCAACGTGAAAATTTCATGTCAGACAAAAAAAAAAAAAGCAATTTTTCAATGACGTCATACATACAATATGGCGGCGCTCTAATGAGAACGCCACCTAACGATAATGACAGTGGTCCGATTTCTGTAACATCTTAACGTCACCTTCTATTTACTACACCATGATTTGTGGTAATGTTCTTTGCATGGAATATTAAGGAAACGGCGACATTAGTTATATTAGCTGTATTGTAATGATAGCAAATTAAAACTAAATGTAACAAACTAGTATTTAAATAACTAATGTAACTAAACGTAACAAACTACCATTTAAATAACTATTAACTAATAATCTGGCAACATTATCGGACCAGCGGTCCGATATTTGCAGACCAGTGGCAAGACGGCCACCTGATCAGAAAGTTCAGTAAAGCGTCCTAACGGGACTAAAAGTTTAAATTAGCATATAAAAGGGCCGCCGTCTTGCCTAATAAATTAATTTACTTAGAGGCGCTTCTTATCAGCATCCTCCGCCTCTTATCGGCACAACAATAAAAACGCCTATAAAACCTAGCGCATAGATGTAATTAACGCCTAGCTGCAAGTATAGCGGTGGCGCAGAAATGATAATATAATTATTAATTAATAAATAAATAAACTGCCTTTATATTGGCTATAAAAATAATAAACTGATTGTTTCACATATTACATGGCGATCCTGCCTTTGAATATGGAAAAATAAATAAATCACAAAAAAAAAAATATCAACACGTGCACGCAAAAGTGCAACCAGAGAATATATATGTATACTAAGAATGCGCATCTCATACAAACTGCTTGCAAAATTGAAATGACAAAATCAGGCAGCGTGTGTTGGAAGGCAAACTGCTATAATTTTCCGTGATTCACTGTGGCCAGAGAATATATGAATAATTTCTGCTCTTTATGTTTGTGTTTCTTTCCTTTGGTATGCATGTGCTGCTCGCTCTCATGCTTTGATGACAATTGCTCGGCTTTATTTTGATCTTAGTTTTAGTTGTTTTATGTATGCGCTTTTGATGTGATTTCAATTGATATTGTTTCCCTTTCTGCCACTCATATGCTGCTCGCACTAACGCCTAGTGTGAAATTTGTCTATTTTAGGGTAGATTTTTGATATTTGATAAGTAATGAATTAATGGTCAAATGTCAAAGATATTTTTTATCCGCATTTTTGCATTATTTAATATGTAATTAATTTCTAATAATTGCGTGTTTCTATTATTACACTATATTATTTAATTGTAAATTAATAACAATTATTCAATTATAAATTAATACCAATTATGTAAAAATTGTTACATTTCCATATTTATCCATTCATATTGATCAATTTATTAAATGCAGTCACCTGTCAAAAATCAA
>JBAMBQ010005511.1:0-55504 GCA_037044495.1 Stegana nigrithorax | reverse complement strand
CCCTCAAGTACTCAATATCGAAGTCATATACCTCAAGAACTAGCCGAATTCTAGTTAATTTGGGATGGGCTTTTTAACGAAAATAGATATGTTAATGGTCTATGGTCGCTCCTTACTAAAAATTTCTTACCATATATATAGGGTCTGAAATATTTTATTGCCCAGTTTATGGTTGTCAGTTCTTGCTCTATTGTGGATTTGTTGCTTTCCCCTTTTGTGAATGCTTTAGATGCATACGAAATGGGTACTTGCATGCCATTATGTTCTTAGCTTAATACAGCATCGCAAGCATACTTACTTGCATCAGTGGTAATGGTATTAAAGTCTGGGTATTTTAAGATATTTGGACTCATCAATTGATTTTTAAGATAATGAAACGCACTGTCACATTCTTTTGTCCATTCGAATGGAGTGTTTTTCCTACTTAGTTTTGTGATGTGACGAGATGATTCTGCGAAATTCACCTGTAGTAATTAGAAAATGCTATGAAGCGTTTTGCTGCATCTCCATTTTGTGGTACAGGGTAATTTTTAATTATACTGAATTTGTTATCATCAGGTAATATGCCTTTGTCTGTGCATTTGTGTCCTAAAAACGTAACTTCATGACTAAAAAATATGCATTTATCTGGGTGTAGCTTTAGGTTATATTTTCTGCATATTTCTTCTAGGTTTGATATAATATGGCTTTCCGAGCAACCTACGACTACTAGGTCGTCCATATAATGAAACGCTTTTTCCAGTGTTAGCCCTGAAAATGCCAATGACATCATTCGTTGGAATGAATTTGGGGTAATTTTAATGCCATAAGGTAACCTTTTGAATCTATATGATCCCATATCAGTTGAGAACGAGGTAATATCCCTTGAATCTTTGTCTACTTTGATTTGATGAAACCCTGACGTTAGGTCGAGACACGAGAAAAACCTCGCCCTTCCTAACTGGTCAAGAATATCGTCGATTCTAGGTGGTGGGAATTTGTCTGCTATTAATTTTTTATTAATTTGCCTATAGTCAACCACTAATCTCCGTTTGTGTTTTGTACCCGGTAGCGGTTTTTTCGTTACGAGTAGAATTGGGCTGTTTTATGTTGATGTTGAGGGTGCTATAATGTCATCTGTTATTAATTTATCAATCTGTTTATGAATTTCATCTTTTTGGCTATGTGGTAATCTGTAGTTTTTTATGTATGTCGGTTCTTCTGATGTTAGTCTTAGTTTTTGGGTGTAAATGTTATTTACAGTGATTTTTTCTGTTTCAAGTACGAATATATCAATTTATTCGTTGCATAACTTTTTCATGTTGTTGTGTACAAATAGTGGGAAGTTTTTTCTAATTTTTCTAGCTTAATTTTTGAATTATCTTTTATCTTGCGTTGCTGTTTTATTATATCGAAATCTTTTAAATCTTCTGTTTTAATCTATACTCTGTTATTACTACATCATTGTTAGTTGTATTTATGATTCTTACATATGAATTGGCTTTGTTAACTATTGTGTTACCTATAAATATTCCTGTTTCTAATTATTGGTTTGTTACTAGTACATCTTCTGCTATGTTGTCTATCTCGACTTTGCGTATTACTTCTGATCTTTTTGGAATTTTTCTCGAGAAATTGTTAGGCCTAAGAACTAACCAATCCTGATCTTGTGTGTAATCTAGAATGCAGTTGTATTTTCGTATGAACTCTAGCCCAATGATTCTGTCCGATGGTACAGAAAATGAATTGTGCACTACATGGAAGTTATTTTTAATTGGAATATTTTGTGTTATAATGTCAAATTCAACTATTTCTAACGTCGCTATAGTATCTGAGCCGATTCCATTTAGTTTAGTTGATTTAGTATTGTTAATACATTCTACTGGTATATTGTTTTGTTTTATTAAGGATATATCAGCGCCCGTATCTACCAAGAATGTCGATGTTTTATTATTAATACTTGTTTGAACCTTGATGGAACTACTTAAATTAAGATTGATATTAAATACTTATGTTATATTAATGTTTTAAAAACTTGAGGTTTGGTAGTTTTCCGAATTCCTTTCTTCATTTCTGCTATTGCTATTTCCTTGATTTTCGTTATTATTTCTTTCATGGTTTCCTCTGAAACCGTTTCCTCTGTAGGTATTGCCTCTTTGGTTATTGCCTCTGTAATTATATCCGCAATAAATGTTTCCTCTGTATGGGTTACTTCTATAATTGTGACCTCGATAATTGTTTCCTTGATACGTGTTTGTTCTGTAGTTGTTTGATCCGAAGTGTAAGGTTGCATTTTGTCCTATTATGTTGTTATAGCTGTCTACAAATTTTGTAGTGGCATCTTTTGTAAGAATAAGCATATTTGTAAAGTATCCGGTATCCATTATTAATTCACTCTTTAATGGGTGCAATTGGTTATCATTGCTTTTATTGCTATGTTGATTGCGTATTCACTTGCTTTTTCAGCTGTAAGTCCATCAAAAATGTAGGCAGTTTTCAGTGCGTTCGTCAATTCTTCCAATTCCTTAGTGTACGTATTTGCTGACTTACTTCATTGTTTGATGTTCATTATTTGGGCTGTCAGAGACTTTATGGATTCTCCTTTTATAGAACCTTTTAGCTTTACTCTTATATCCGATATTGTGGTTTCATTGGTTATTAAATTTCTCGTATGACCTTTTAGTTTTGTTTTTATAACATTTATTACTTCTGGCTCATAGTCATTCTTGATAGAATTTATTATTGATAGGCCATCAAGAAATGATTTTAAATTGTAGTAAATTTGAGGAATTCTATAATATTTGCTGTCATTTTGTTTTGTGTGGTTTGTTTTTCTTTATTTACAATATTTTCGACTGTTTTTATTTCTAATTCTTCCGATTTTTCTCCATCCATTAGTGATTCTCTTAGTGTTAATAAATTTGTAATATTGTTTTCAAATTCTGTAATAGTTTTTTTCTATTTCTACGAGTTGTTCATTAGTTAAACTTTCTTTATTTTCCTCAATTAATTTTTGTGTAAGTTCCTGACTTTCTGTTAGAGTACTAAGATGTTTTTAAAAATGTTGGGGTTTGTACATAAGTTGTCCTATTGACACATTTATACGACTTCGCAAAATTTTGTTTGTGTTGTTTTAAATTAGTTTCTATTTCCTTCCAGTTCATGTGTCTAAGTTAATATGGCCATCGCTATATGTTGCGTAATATTTATTATTTATCGAAAATTGGATTCAGTGTTCTTGGGTTATTTAGTATGGTATGTTTATTCAATAAATATAATTATGATGTGAGATAACAAATGCTATTAAAGTAGGTTGAGTGATTTCTCAAAAATTGTATTAATATTATTATTTTTTGTCTTATATATTTTTATATAAGGTTTTAGGAGTGATGATAAATAAACATAGTATTTATTTTCTGTTATCTTAAAATGAAAAGGTAATTCATTTATTTAAAAAAAAAATATTTATAATTACTAATATTTGATTTAATTTTTCTTATTGGTTTTCGTGATTACTTATTATGTAATTGTAAATGAAAAATATAAAGAATTAGATCAAAATTTTATAAACTTCTGTAAACTTAATTTTAAATGATAATGTTAAATGTATTTAATTTATAAATGTAAGGAATAAAATTTTTTTTTCTTTTTATTAGTAAAATTATTTTGTGTTTGTAGTTAATATTACTGCTTAAAATTATAAAAATACATTGTGTTTTGCCTCAGCGATATCGCTAATGTGGCTTGTTTTAGTGAGTTTTTATAGTGCAAGACTACTGCACTTTCACTTTATAAATTGACCATATTAGATTTTGTTATTTATATTAATTCTATATTTACTGATTGTTTTTGAGGTTGTTCCTCTAGTTCATCGAGTTCTTGTTGTAGTATGACTGCAATGTTCCATGGTGGGGGTGTTCCCCATATAATTTTTTCCTGAGTTGTTGTATCCTTATTTGCTTCTCACTGCTGAATCCTCTGATTTTTCTTTCCAGTGTAATTATTTTTTGCTGCAACTGTTGTTTGGTTCCCTCGGTGTGTGCCTCTGCTAGCGATTCTTTGAAGATCGCTTTTTGCCGTCTTAGAGAGACAAGTTTTCCTCCTCGTCGTTTCGGGGGTCATTGTGTCTTCGGTATTGTAGTTAGCTTATCCTCCAGCTCTGCTTGTTTTCGTTTTCGTTGTTGTGTAGCGCGCTGTCTGTCTTTGTATTCACCTATTGTTAACCTTTTGGGTCCCTCGTTGTTCATTGTTGCGAGCTCGTGATCGATGATTTTTCTTTTCGAGCCTATGACTACTTGTTTGGTTTGCGTCTTAGTTATGGTTTATATTTGTAATATAAGTGTGTGCACGTGTTTTTTTTTTTCTTATTTTTATTTATTGTAATTTATTTTTGTCTCCTGGCAGGATCGCCATGTAATGTTTTAAAGACTTGCTTTTATTAAAACACTTGTATTTATTTATAATTAGCCATTTGTAAGGCTTATTGCTTTTATTTGTTTATAATTTTTTAATTAGTGTAGTTAGCCACCGCTGCTCATACAGCTAGGACTTTATACATTAATTTTATAAATCGCTAGTTAGAAGCGAATTTATTATGCGCTAGTATAAAGCACAAGTGCGTGCTGATGAAAGCAAAACTTTTGAACTTTCGATCCCGTTAGGAACTTATATGTAATTGTCTTATGATTTAAATGTTTATTTGCATGTTATGTTTATTTATCACTACAAAACCATTCAGAGCCGAGAGAGAAGCGAACAAGGTTATTTATCGATAGTTGGTATAGGTAGTCTAAATAATCACGTTGAGTTGAGGCTGTTCAAAATTTTTGGGATACAAGAATCATTGCTTATATCTGTGATTTGGCTTTTTTTACAAATTGTCGTTCTACTTTTTTTTTTTAAATTTTCATTTTTGCCGTAAATTCCCTTTTCAGTCATTACTAATTGCTTAAAGACTAGTTGAATAATTGTGTTGTTCTTTTTTACAGGTCTTAATATTATATTTTTGAAATTTTCTTTATTAGTGACATTTTTTTTAATTATATAAAGAATTTTTTCTTCGTTAAAAAGTACATTAATTTTATCATATTCTAATGCTTTATTTTATATAGTAGCATTAATTACATTTTTTTCTGCCCATTGTATGAAGTATTTGATATTTGTTAAATTTCTTTTTACCAATTTTATTCTATTTCATTTAATTTCTACTAATTTCATTTATGAATTTTGTCAAATTATTAATTCTTTCCGTAAATTCTTCACTAATTACTACTTGTCTATTATGATTCTCGTTTACTTCATATAAATTTCGGCTTTGGATAATTTCTTGTTTCAAATAAAGGAATAGAAGTGTAGAAATAAGTCTCGTTAATAAATTCTTCGTATATCCATAAGCAAATGGAGTGTATAATTTTGAAAGTTCCGCCCTGGATTTTACGTCTAATACGTCGTCTATAGTTACTAAGTAGGAAGTTAAGTAGTCTGTAAATCATACGTCCGTGCTCACTAAGTGAACAAAAAGTGAATTTAATTTAAAAAATGATATTCTTCAATCGATTCTGATACTACTCTTATGAACTATTTTCTCTGTTTCCGTTAGAACGATAGTTGACCTATTCTCCTTTACTATTTAATTCAGGAATTGTGCTGAAAGTTTGGAACCCAAGCGCTTATTAATTTTGACGAATATCTCGGTTCCTGTCGTGAATTGATTAATAGGCTCACGTTTTTCATTATTTTAAAAGGTTGGCTGTACTCTTGTATGTTTATATTTGACATAGTTTATCTCTATCTCCTGGATGTTGACATTTTTCTAGTGTAAAAATCGTAACGCGATCATCGACACCGATTTCGACCAGCAGCATAGATGACGTCATCGTGTATTGCCTGTGTGCGTATGACCATCAATGCTGAGAATACGGTCGTATGCATGAGTGCGTTCGGTTTCTTGTACATTGTGTGAAGAAACTGACGCACATATACCTGCGTTACATTTCAACATTCATACCATACACCCACACACAGGAAAACGTCACTCGAATAAGCAGCGACCACACTTCGCAGAGCAGAGCCAGTGATCATTCGGGTGCAATCGTGTACTGCACATAGTTAATGCAACCGCAAAGGATTTAGTTGCCTGCGGGCTGCCGAGCCTAACGGTCATCTCGCACTGCGATTTCCGTCTTTGCTGAGCGTACGACCATTTACCTAAGATAAAAATGTCAAACTCGGTAACCGCCTTAGCAAAGGCTTTAAAAAAAAGTGTGCTAAATGAGAAATAAAATTTTTTTTTTAACAAACACAAACTGTATTTTCTTATTTTTGTTTGGCTTATATTGTCATTTAAAGAAGAAGTGACAGTGTTTCACGTCTTCAAAATTATCATTTTCTGCGCACAATTCCGCGCAGAAAGGCAAAAAACTTACTTACTCGCTTATGACCTGCTCTTTCAGTTCTCATAAAAAAATCAAAAATAACACCAAAAGTAGTTTAAAAAGTTTTTTTCGGTAATGAGAAAGCCGATATACCAAAAATAGTGTAAAAAGGCAATTATGACATTTTCAACACTATAAATTTTTTACGCCTGCATCATAATAGACCCGCTAAAGAAATTAAAATATAAAAATTGCTGCCTTACACCTTTGCTGTCCGTTATTACATTAAATTTTAGACATGAACTATGTCCCGATGTCACTGCGTGCTGCTTAGTAACTAGTTTACTACTTAGTTTTTTTAGCATAAATTTTTTTTTTCCAACATAAATATTATTGTGGCTGAACTGAAAACTGTCTCGTTGTCCATCACCACTACCTTCGGAACTCCATCGGATGTAAAAGTACACGTAGAGGTTTTTTTAAATCTTCTGTGGCTTTCCGTTTGACAAAACGGGTTTGAGCATATTTCGGAAATTTATCTATTACTGTTGATATTTGGGTAGTTTGTTCTGAATATTGCAGAATGGATTCGGCTTGAGTTCTGGGTTGTTAGGAAGTCTACCATACTTTTGCTCTATGAACACTTGGCATTGTTAATTTTATTGTTCATTTTTGGAAAGTAAAAAAATAAATTTTTTTCGCTGTTTGTGGCGGTCGTGTGTAGCTTGTGCTCTAACAATTTATTAATTTTTATTAGCACACTGGCGCTTTCGATTGTATAACTAATGTTAACTATAATAAAAAAAAAAACTAATTCGTTTATCATACATTGCTGTTCTCGCTAATTAAAATTGTTTTAGTTAATAATTGCTTACTAAAACTTTTATTTTGCTAAAGTAACTTAGTGCTTTGAAGGAAAGTAACTTAGTGCTGCATAAAAGGAAGAAGGCCAAATCTTCCAGCAAAAATCTGCCCTTAATTGCAATAGATGAGGACGAAACCCCTATGACTTCTTATAGCATTTACAATGCAATTAGTGCACAGGTGTTTTCTACACCCTTGCCTGAGCCACTAGCTGTTCCTTCATATAGCGATGATAATAGCGTTCCAATTGAACCTTAACAGTAAGTTGTGATCCCCCAACTAAAGCTGTCTTTATATCTCGGCTAGCTGCTGACACTACTACTAAAGAAATACGAATTTACTCACAAAAGGGCGATATCATCTTATAAAATTATTGTTCCTGTTGATCATCTTCAAAAACAGCTTAAACCCGACTTTTGACCTAGTAATTGTATTGTGCATGAATATGATTACAATGATCGGAATAAAGCACCCCCTACTGTAGCTAATTTGGTTCCGGTACCAACAAACGCAAAAAGTGCGGCAAAACAGAAAAAAGTAGGTTATTGTCAGCTGTCCACTTTGTTAGTATCTTTTCAAAACGTGAGAGGAATGAATTCTAAACTCAAAAGGTTATTTCTTGATAGCTTTTCTTTTGATTCTGATATAATTGTTTTTGTTGAAACCTGCCTCCGTCCAGAAGTCCTTAACTCAGAGATTTTTTAAAAGTAGCCTTGTTACTTTGAGAAGAGATCAATCTCCGAGAATTGGTGGTGGTGTCCTGATTTCTGTTAAATCGCCTCTATATGTCGATGAAGTACTTACCCCTTTCTCTGGTAATATTGAGTTTCTTTGTGTAAAAGTTTCGGTTAACAATTGCCATATATTTTTAACTTGTTCTTATGTTCCACCTTCGTCTGATGATACAATTTACACTGCTCAAGTGGACTCTATAAATTTCGTCCACTCCCTTCTCCACACGGCTGACTATTTATAAGTCATAGGTGATTTTAATATCCCGCTAGTTTCTTGGTCCCCTTCTGATTATTTAAATTCTCTTGTACCTACTTCGTCGTGTAAATTTGTTGATACAATATTAGATGATTCTCTTGAGCAAATGAATTGCATTGCGCCGCAAATTTCTCATTGCGTAGATCTAATCCGTTATCTACCCCTGAAGATAGTTACCACCCTACTCTTTAGCTAGAAATTCTTTCGAAGACATCTTCATTGAATTCATCTATTGGGAAAGCTAGTAAATCTTTTTGTTTTAAAAAAACTGATTTTGGTAAACTTAATCAGTTTCTTTTAAAAACGGATTGGTCTACTTTAAATTCCATGATTGATATCGATGAAGCTGTGCAGTTTTTTAATAAAATTTTACTAAAATTGTTCAATAAGTGCGTTCCTAAAGTTGAGGGTTTCCCTGAGTCTAATAGGCCAGCATGGTTTCCCCGCAATTTAATTCGGTTAGAATACTGTAAAAATCATCTTTTTAATAATTTTAAACGTACCGGTCTGGCAGTTGATTACGCAAATTATACTATCTCGCTTTATAATTTTAATTACGCAAGTAAATCGTGCTATTATTCGTACTTAATTAACGTCAAATTATATATTAAACGTGATCCTAAATCGTTCTATAACTTTATAAATTCAAAACGCAGATCTAATACTTTTCCATCGATTATGAAGCTAAGTAATGCTGAGGGATGTAATAATGATGATATTTCCAATTTATTTGCCAGCTTCTTCCAAAATAACTATAGTGATAGTTCTGTCTCACATAGTTTTTATCCCGACCCAAGTACAGGGGCCTCTTACCCAATCAATTGTCCAGTTATTGATGACAAAATGCTTCTGTCATATTTATTAGCTATTAAACCCACTTTTTCTGTTGGCCCTGACGGTATTCCTGCATGCGTTTTAAAGTACTGTGCTAACGCTTTACATCTTCCTATTTGTAAGTTGTTTAATTTATCGGTTACGTCCTTTTCCTTTCCTATGGTATGGAAGCAATCTTACATTTTGCCTCTCCACAAAAATAATAATTTTGACTCAGTTAACTCCCCTTTCTTCTTCAAACGAAGACTACTTGGGGATCTTGCCTATACGTGGTGATGCTGCTTAAGGACCTTAGTTGATGATACTTAGATAGTGACGGAATTTACGTTGTCCTTTAGTTTTTGTCCCTTTGTTACACATTATTTATATTTTATTTTATTCACTGGTTCGGAACGCGATTCGCGGTGGTTCCTGCTCGGGCGCCAGTTAACTTTTGGGGTGACATGAAAGAAAAAAAAAACACAAACACTTTAGGTTGAATTTCTCAGCATTGCATTGGACTTTATTACTTGAACGTCAAGTTACAACTAATTTAATAATATTATAATTATTAATAAAGATTCCTGAATTAACAAAAGAAACCAAAAAAAAAGAGGTATTTTGTTGTTGGATAAAGTTATTGTTAATATTTTACTGTCAACAAGAAATGCTGACTGCACGTCTGGATATTATTTTGCAATTTTGCTTATTGCGCAAGTAGTTGAATGAGCGTGTGTTCGGTTTGATGACATTTGTTTCGTTCGCCGACATTTATTAAGGGCACTAGTTAATTTATATAAATTTTACTTACAAAATAAACGGTAACAAAAAATCTTGTCTTAAAAGATTGCATATCCCAAATAATGCATACTCTCTTGCATATTTTCTGTAGCTATGAATCTCAAACGAATTGGTGCCGAATTGAGTTGTATTTTCATGTAAGTGATATTCCATACTCTTTTTTTCTCTCTATCTACATTTCACAAAAACAATTGTACATAAATTCCTCTAACAAAACACATTTGCTATCCCGAATTAGATTTCACAACAACAAGTTCGAAGAATTTGTATTGCAATGAAGTGAGCGTAATTGTTGTTGTTCGAAAAGCAAATAAAAACAAAAAATTCAATCGTGCATTTTTCATTATTATCGTTATTTTTAAAAAGTAAACTTAAAACTAGGAAAACTTTATTACTGCAAAGAACTGAAGTAAAAATTAAAATCTAAATTCTAAATAAAGTACTAATGTACGTTAATCTATTTGCTGCATTATTATTCACAAGTCATAAAACAAAAACTAAATAACTATCAAAATCGCCTCAATGTAAACAAACCAAATAACCAAATGAATGCATGTTTTTCTTATTCCAATCATTTTTTGTTTTTTTTTTTTTTGGAGTTCGATTTGTTTTGTCGAACGTTTGTTAATTAGCGCTTTTCAATCTCTCTCAGAACTCAGTGATTTTGTAACTGGTTACGGAAAGTGAGTACGAAATACAACGGTACACAGTTATGCCAAGCAACTGATGTGTAGTACGAAAAAAGTATACTAATAGTATACTTGAAGTTTACTCGAAGTATAAACGTAGGATAAGAATAGGATAGGATTCAATGTGAACACTCGGTAAAACTAATGACAAAAACAACAAGCAACCATGTAGTGCATAGCGTGGCTCTCCATCAACAACGCTTACGGATTCCCCATCTCTACAAATAGTTCCTTTCATGAGAACTCCAAATTGCATAGCGAAGTCAGTCAACACAACTCCTACAGCAAGAACTATATCTTTTACAAAATGCACATCACCAACATGCACAACTAGTACTTATGCTATAAGATCTATTACGATCAAAAAGATTACAGATTTTCCCTTCGCGGTAAAAACATAGGATCATTTAATAATGTCATAGATAATAACACCAAATAAAATTTGTTCAGTTTTAATTACAACGCACGATTAGCACATATGTTATCGATATATGACTTTGCGCCTTTCTAAACTGAATTTTCAGCAATTAAATATTTCTTGCACAAAAAACATAAAAAATTCTTAAATCGCAATTAAATCTGCTTGTATGTTTTTTGATTTTATAAGAAATTGAGAGGCATTTAGAAAAACGGAAAATCTAAACATATATCATCACTCTGTTGGTGAGGGAGTAAATGAAAGGGAATATCCATGCAGAAAGTGGACAACTCTATAACACATGATACTGTGATCTGTTTTGGAATGCAGCCCATGTCAAAAATATTTCCTACAAAAAAAATTACAAGCAAATATTAAATTCTTATTGATGTCTTCTTAAATTGTCAAATTTTTATTAAACTATACAGCACTTATGACTAATATAGCCGTTTCCTTGATATTCCATGAAAATAACATTACCACATATCATGGTGTAATAAATAGAAGGTGACGCCAAATTAAATCAGTTATAGAAATCGGACCATTCTCATTATATGTAGTTATGTTGCGTTCTCATTAGAACGCCGCCATTTTATATGTATGGCGTCAGAGAAAAATCGCTCCTTTTTTGTCTGATTTACGAAATTTTTACGATGCACATATATTCACATGCATAATATTTGTTACCAAACACAATTTTTGTTTTTTTTTAATTCATTTAATTTTATTTCTGCACTCTATTTCACTAATTATGCCTTAATTGCCGGCAGCTGCTTGCAGTTGGCTTGCCTGTGTGTCCGTTTAAGCATTTTTAACCGCAATTAAAAATAAACTATATAAAGAATATACAGTCAATTCCGCTTAGCTGCAACCAATTTTCTGCAGAGTTTTTTTGTGCAGCTAAGCGAAATGTGCTGCTAAGCGAAAAGAACTTTTCGCTTATTTTAAACCCTGTACCTAGAAATGGTAAAGGGTATAATAAAATTGTGCAAATTTATGTAACGGTTAGAAGGAGGCGTGGCAGACCTTATAAAGTATATATATTCTTGATCAGCAACGAAAGACGAGTCGCCAACCATGTGCGTCTGATCGTCTGTCCGTATGAACGCACAGATCTCGGAAACGATAAGACCTACAACCATCAAATGTGTTCCGAAGACAAGTTTATTTTTTTTTCGATATTCGACCTATAACATATAGCTGCCATAGGAACGATCGGGTGCAAACCCACATTTAGTAACAAAAACCGTTTTGTTTTTCAAGATATTTTCACCAAATATTGGATTTAATAGTTTTAGCTAATACCTAAATACATATCTCAATATTATATATTTCGGTTTACTATATCATATAGCTGTCATAGGAACGATCGGCCGAAAAACAACATTTACTCAGAAAAACTTTTTTGTTTATAAAGATATCGTTACTAAATTTTGTATTTAATAGTTTTAGCTAATGGCTAATCACATATCTCAATATTATGTATATCGGTTTACTATATCATATAGCTGCCATAGGAACGATCGGGCGAAATACAAAAAAAAATTTTTTCTTCTGATATCCTTACATAATGAATACAAAATATTAAAGCAAGAAACAAATATATTCAGTTTTTGATTGGGTACAGGGTTTTCTATAGTCGCCTTTCTAGTTTTCTAATAAACCATGCAAATTTTTTCGCTTATAACGGACCCGGTTATGACGAACTTTCGGTTATAACGAACTATTTGGCCCGGTCCCTTAAAGTTCGTTGAAAGCGAAAAGTACTGTATCTATAATTTTTCTATATAGCCATATAATAAATAAGGAATAATTGAACTTCTTCATAACCGGGCAAGATTATCGTGACCATCGGTGTCCGGTTATACATACAGTGAGTCACACACTACCAATTCGTGTTGTCAGCATTTAAGGGTGGCCAGAATAGGCTGTATTCTCTATGGTACCAAGTTCTTTCGATTATTTATTCGTGTTTTCTATTGTTTGGCGACTTCGGACAAACATTGCAGAAATACATTGGATCGGTTTACCTTGATAATACAGATATAAGTGGATTTTTCTCTGCACATTATATATTTATTTTTCTTTAGCCATTTTGGGTTACTAAAGCAGCAAAATCACATCGAAATTGTACACAACATTAACTTATTGCCTTAGCAGCAAGTACAGCATGCATAATTTCCACGCAATTGAGGCAAATTTCATAGGAAATATGGAAACCACGTGTACTTTGTTGCGAGGCAAAATACTTTTGTGAGATCGAAATTTTCGGCAGAAAATGATTGCGCCTCAATAGCTAGCTAACGGATCATCGTATATGATCCGTAGTTGGGTTAACTTGTTGTGAAAATATTCCTTTAGCAGACGAGCAACATTTTTTTTCTATTTTTCCCATTGTTGTTATTTTATAAGCCAATAAAATCAAATTTTTCCATGAAAACCAATAGGCAAAATACTTAAGTGAAAAGTGGAGTCATTTTTGTTTCTGGTGTTACTTTGTTTGTTGTGCATTGAAATTGCACGTTTTTTTTAACAATTCGTTTTTAAATACTGTAAATAATTATAATCAATAATTACAAAATATAAAAAAAAAAAACTCTGTATCCGAACACAGGGGAAATGTGGTAACGTTGCTAATTTGATTTGTTTGTTTAATTTTTATTATTAGTTTAAAATTATAAGACTGTTTGTATTATATTTTTATATGTTTTGCAACAGTGATCAAAATGTAATTTTTTATTACTTAACCCTTTCAGGACCGCATTGAACTGCCTATAGGCAACATTGTTTTTGTAAAAATACAGAGACAAAAGTCAACAATTTTGGTTTAAAAATTTGTTTCTCATCAATTAACTTATTTTATATAAACCATTAACAATTTTGTGAAAATCTAAATAATATATTTTATACAAAAATATTGCATGCACAATCAGCTTCCATCAAAAGTTGCCTGTAGGCAACACTGGTCCTGAAAGCGTTAAAGCAGAGAATATGAATAATAAGAAAAGGCATGACTGCGTTGAAAAAATTCATATGCGGTTACTGTCAACAGCGCCCGGCGTGGCAATTAAATTTTTTTTAAAGCCCTTATCGCTATACTGTTTATGGAATACTCATTTTTTGTTTTGATTGTAGTTGTTTGGCTAGCCGAATGCTTACATCGGTTGTTGCGCTTTTTTCTTTCGGTGATAGTTGTATGTGTGTGGTGATTGTCTTCATACACAAAGCCTTTTTTGTGGCGATTGAAATTTTTTAGAAATTTCATTTGTGAAACTACAGTCGAAACTCGATAATCCGGAGTAATGATTGCAGGCCCAATTCGGACTATCGAATCTTTCGGATTACTGGATTGTTACATTGTATGCAACTTTATCAAAGAAAATCACATGGGTCAATGAAAAAATAATAATTATTTTATAAGTTGTATATAAACATACAAATATTTGCGTTAAAACGATATAAATCCACTGAAGACATAAGGAAAACATGTAATTCGGACAAGAGAATTGCAATTTATTCGGAATACAGAGTAGCCAAAGCATAAAAATAATCCTTCTGAGGCCGGGGCCGAAAGGTATTTTTACGCGGTTAACTTCTCTAGAAACAAATGGAATAGGTCGCAAGTGGATAGACAGGATGGCGGTCAACAGGGTAACAGTAATGCCGTGACCCAGAAAAACCCGCATTTCTCTAGAAACAAAGTCGACCCAGCAGTCCGGGCAACGCGCTAGCAGTAAGGTGCATCAAGGGTAAGGTTCCGAGCCTATGGAGGTTGACCCTTCCATGTTTGGACTCCATCAACCCACTTATTTTCAGAACAACCAGCAGCATTATCCGACCAGCAACATAATCCAACCTGGGTAATGGACAAAAAAGGCCACGACGAGTTGGGTAATAAGAACACTTGGTCATTAACTTTAGAAAGCTTAATGAGCGAATTATTGATGACAAGTACCTTATGCCAAGTATCCCTATGATTCTAGCAAATCTGGGAAAAGTCAAGTATTTCATCATGCTACCAACGAAATTTTCTTAGCGGAACAAGACCGCGAAAAAATGTTCTTCTCCGTCAACGCCATGACATTTGCACTTCGGCCTAAAAAATGCCGGTAGCATTTTTCAAAGAGCAATTAACGACGTTCTGCGGTAGCAGATAGGCAAGTCATGCTACGTTTACGTTGATGACGTCATAATTTTTTCAGAAACTGAAGCAGACCACGTGAATCACATTGATTGGGTTTTAAAAAACCTGTGTGGTGCTAACATGAATGTGTCCAGAGAAAAGACACAATTTTTTAAAGAAAGCGTCGTAAACCTCGGCTTCGTAGTAACCAGGGGACAGGCAATAACAGACCCCGAAAAAGTAAAGACAGTACATTAATATGTCGAACCAGAAAACCTATTTGCTCTCAGTTCGTTTTTAAGGCTAGCCAGCTATTATAGGTGTTTTGTTAAAGACTTCGCTTCAATAGCAAAACTCCTCACAGATATCTCAAAGGGAGAAAATGGCTCTATAAGCAAGCATTGGTCTAGGAAAGTCCCTTTCATTTTTAACGAGGTACAGCGGAATGCTTTCGAGAGATTAAAAAACATCCTATCGTCAGAAGATGTCATCTTGAAGTATCCGGATTTTAAAAAGCCGTTCGACCTAATGACGGACGCGTCCGCGCACGGGATAGGCGCCGTTCTATCGCAAGAAGCGAGGCTCATCGTAATGATATTTAGAGCATTAAAGGATGCAGAGGCACACTGCGCAATCAATGAAAGGAAGTTACTAGTCATCTTATGGGCGCTAGGGAAGCTCCAGCAATATCTCTGTGGTACCAGGGACATTAACATTTATACCGACCACCAACCTTTAACGTTTGCAGTTTCTGACAGAAACCCAAACGCAAAAATTAAAAGATGGAAAACGTTGTTCGACGAGCATAATGCGAAAATACATTACAAACCTGATAAGGAAAACGAAGTCGCAGATACGCTCTCCCGGCACAACATAAATTCCCTTCAGGAGATCTGGAATCCGATGTTACCAAAGTCCACAGCGAACTGTCGCTATCCTATGCTATTGAAACAACCGAAAAACTTCTTAATTGTTTCCGTAACCAAATAGTTTTAGAAAAAGCAGTTTTCCTTCTGCGAACTAAAGTTAGTAGTAAAACCGGACGTGGTAAGTGGCATCCATTGGAGCCTACCTGTCTAAGCTTTTTTTTCAACACGAGTGTGGTGACAGACATTGCGGACTTTCTGTCCGAGCAAAGAGAAATAGTCACATCCGAACACAACCGCGCCAACAGGGCGACACAGGAGAACGTCAAACAAATATTACAAGACTATTACTTTCCTAAAATGGCCAAGTTGGCTACTGAGGTGGTTGCAAATTGCAAAACCTGCACGAGAGCCAAGTACGACCGCCATCCAAAGAAGCAAGAGTTAGGGGAGACGCCAATCCCATCGCGTGTAGGCGAATTGTTGCACATAAATATTTTCTCTACTGATAAGAAGCAATTCCTAAACTGTGTAGACAAATTTTCGAAATTCGCAGTAGTGCAACCTACCCTATCTCGATCGAAAGTAGACGTGAAATCGCCCATTATCCAGTTGATGAACCTATTCCCTGAGGCTAGTTGTTGAAAAATCAGTTCAACGTGGTCATGGTCAATGCTCCGCCCCTCCATAGCACATGCAACGGCCAGGCCGAGCGTTTTCACAACAGTTTGCTAAAAACCGCACGGTGTTTTAAAATAGAAAAAAAATTCACCGATACCACGGACTCCGTTACGAGCAAAAAGCCAACATAGGTGTTTCACGCATCAGATGAGGAACTCAGAAGCAACATTAAAAGTAAAATTGAAAAGGCACAGCAGTTGCAGCTAGAAAGAAATAATTCAGCTAGGCAAAACAGAGTGTTCGAAGTAGTTTTAGTAAAGCCAAATAGAAGACTAGGTAATAAACTTACTCAGAAGAAAAGAAAGGGAATGTAGTCCACAAGGACAATTTAAGAAAAGCTTGTGGGCTGCAAGTAATCTCAATAATAATTACACGAACCAGGGAACAACTGAATAAATTAACAGACACGATAAACAATATTTTGAGTAACGCCAAAAAATTAACAAATGGACACTGCCAATTTATATGAAACACTTTTGGTTAGAAATAGAATTCTAACCGCTGAAATTCAGAATGTCATGTTGTCAATAGCCTTAGCGAAAATCAACATAATTTAGCCAATATTTTTAGACACCACTGATCTAGAAACCGTTTTGAGTGAGTGAGGAAGTAGCTGATATTAAGTCAGTCTTGGGTGACAATATAATATAATACATTTTTTAATTAATTTCCCTAGAGTTAAGCTAATATGTAAGAAAATAGCTATCCACCCGATAGCGCACCATGACGTCACATTACACCAAGAAGACAACATTATAGCCTAATGCGACGGTATCCCACTCGTTCTGCAGAGAAGCGTCCAACAGCACATGTGCCATGCATTTGCATTCGGGCGGTACGGCCCTCTATAAGTCTCGTGTTAGTCACCCGCCGGATTTGACGAAATAGATGACGGCTTATTAGTCATCATTGACAGCGTGGGCAAGACCAAAACCGATAACGAGACTCCGAAGACAGTAAATGGCACCTTCTTGGTCACTTACGAGCATGCGGCTTACATCAATGGCTCCGAGTATGTCAACAGCCACGGTATGCCAAAAAAGGTGACAGGGGTAGCTAACTCACCGACAAACAATATTACCGAGCACAGCGCTATCCTGAGCGTACCCTTTTTTCAGCGTTTAAGCGAAAAAAATCTGCACTACATCAGGGGAATAGCTGCTTTGAGCTTCACTTCGTTCATCATAATCTTGGGTGCGATAATGATCATAAGGCGCCGCCTAAGAAAAGCAGAGCTAGGATAGCTCAGGCGAGCATTGAGCAACATATGCAAGACCGAGGACGACCTCGACTTAAGAAGGAGGGCAGTTAACACTAAGTTCAGCTGCCTCAGCAATTGGTCACTGGGCAGCAAAACGTTGATGCAGCTGCCTAGAGCCAATAACTCCGTCGCCAATGCGAGAGTTCTCATAACAGGCAAACGATACTGTGCACGAGGCGCAGTGTCAGCATATTCCATGCCGGCTGCAGCCGATGTTGGCGCGACGTAGCATAAGTATAGCATAAGTATATCGTAAGCGTAGCTTAATTTCGTTTTGTTCTTCTTGTTAATTTTAGTTTTCTATTGAAGTTTAAATGTTGAACAAGTGATTTCAATGAAGCCTTTATTTGTCAAATCGGAAATAATATTTGATATAATATATGATATATTATTAATACAACATTAATCTCCAACGATAAGAATTCCAGAAGTACCAACGGTCAGCACCACAGTCAAAATATAGTTATTTGCACACAGAGTTCATTGTTGTACAACAAATACTCATTTGCTTACCTATAAGGAAGAAAACGTTTGTTTTCGCGATAAATGTTTGGCGATTTTGCATTAATTTTCAAATTCACTACCCACGCTAAAGATGTTCTAACATCAAAAATATGTTTTGGACAAAAAAAAAATTTTTTTCGCTATGAAAAGTAATTTATGGCAAACTGTATATGGAAAACAAAATAAAGAAATTCATGTTTTTTTTTTCGCAAACAAGAGGACTTACGAAACCAGACCTTGTGTCTGTTCCACAGCTACGACCGATAATGGTCAACAGCTGCTTTATCTACTTAACAAAGATTATTATTACTAGAAGATTAAAAAAACTAAGTAATAAAAATAAAAATTAAATCAAAATTAATACAAAAAAACATAGTATAAATTAAAACAAGTGAGTAATTCTATCTAATTTCATTAATTCCACGAGTAAGAACAGATTTTAAAGAGGATGAATAGAAAATAATGATAGTTAGAGTAATAACTATAACATAACATGAAAGGGATCATGCAGTAAGACAGACGCAACGAAAAAAGCAAAATTGGTTTTTGGACGGATTCAACTCGGTCAGAATATGTTGAGGGTTGGTTCTAAAATCGGACGACCCAAAGAAGTAAAAAGCTGCTTGGTGGTATAAGGATCATTAAATTCTTTAGACCATCTCTTAATAAAGCCAAGAACACCTCTAGCTTTATTAGTGGTCACGAGAATGTGAGAACTAAAGTTAAGTTGCGGGCTCATTAATACACCTAAGTCGTTAAATTCGTAAACACTTGTTAAAGTAGAACCATTTGAAGAGTAGGTATATATAAAGGGTTTGCTACGATTAAAAGACATTACATATAATAATCCACAATTTAGGTAAAGAAACTGCACTTATCATAGCCATAAAAAAATACAAAATTAAAAATACACTCTGTATCCGGACCCAGGGCAGATGTGTCAACGTTTTCTTTATTTTCTTATTTATTAATAATTACAAATGTGAAAACACTGAGTTAAAACAATGTTTTCTGCATTCTATTTTTATATGCTTTGCAACACTGTTCAAAACGTCGCTCACTTGTTTGCTTATTTTTTGCGCAAAATTGGCTTTTGCTTTTGTCTTTGGTTTTTATGCTTATTGTATTTGCATGCATACGGGCTTAAAGGTTACGTTTATACTCACAATAAATGATGCCAAAGCAAAATACAAAAAGCAAGAAAATGTACACAATCGTGCGAGAACTTGACGCGATTTTAACGCGTGAGAACCTGACGCAATTTTGCATGAAATTTCAAATTCCACCATGGCTATAGATGTTAACACATCAAAAAATTATATTTAGTGTTAAAACAAAAAATATAATATAAAAGAAGAAAATAAAATTGCTCATGTTAAAAAATTCTCAGCCCATTGAGCCAGAAATGTGCCTCATCACTGAACAAAATTCAAAGCGAAAACAGCGTATCTTCGTTGAGCTGTTCCAGAGCCCATTGGAGACGTTGTTGCGGTGTGAGTCTTTCAATGATGATTTGTCAAACATTACTGAATAAAAATATTATGAAAGCATGACACTAGTTACGCATGATCTGTAAAAGAAACCCAATTGACAAAAAAAAACTCTTAATGTGTCACCTGTTACATACGGAACTCTTAGGCTGTGCGGCCTGCTGCTCCTTGCCAGGTGCCTTCGCGGCCTTTCTTTATTTGTTTGACTACTTGCTATCTTAACTTAAGGTGGTGCGTGTGAGCGTGTGTGCCCCTCGTTGCGGGCGTCGCCTACCTACTGGGCGGGCATACTTAGCCGAGACCAAGTATGACCTTGTTCGGCGCTTAAGTATGATCGCGTTGTCAGAGGTTCTCCTCATTTCCAACGACTTTTCGCTTAAGAGTTGCGCTGGCAGAGGTTCTCCTCGTTTTCAGCGACTTTTGCTTAAGAGTTGCGTTGGCAGAGGTTCTCCTCGTTTTCAACGACTTTTGCTTAAGAATTGCGTTGTCAGAGGTTCTCCTCGTTTTTCAACGACTTTATTTTCTCAATAATTGCGTTGTCAGAGGTTCTCCTCGTATCCAACGACTTATCTTAATACTATGCCCACAATTGGTACAATATGACCCGCCGGTCATCCCCTCTCTTCACCGCGTCCGATCACTGGTAGCTTCCCAAATAGCTTACCTTCCGTTCGGCACTCCGTGCTTCACAGATGACTCGTCCAGTCAAGCGATACTTTGTTCCTGTTTGGTTCCTAGGTTCATGTATTTTTCACATGAACCGATTGCGAATTATAAGGCGGTGCAGTGAAAAATAGCTGACGTCATGCCGTGTGCTACTTCTCTGACTTCGCACTTGTGAATTATAACTTTTGTTGTAGCTGACGTTTGCGTTTGTATTTATTAATAATGTGACAACACATTATTTGTGTTCGTCACAGCTTTCAGGCATAGCTTTTTATCTAGAGTGACTTCTAAATGTTTCACTTCGCTTTGTAGCTCTAGTGTGCATCCCTTGAACATTATTGGTAGGATGCGATCCGTCTGTCTGTTTGTTAGGGTTGTCACACAGATGGTGTCGGTTATACCACTCATCAAGTTTGTCAATGGCCGCTTGCAAGTGGTTGCAAGCAGTTCCTAATGACTTGTTTGATGAAGCTAGGAAAATATCATCAACTTGTGGGTGCACGTTGGGTCCTGAGACCTTTTCTAGTAAGGAGTTGACTACAAAGCAGCAGGGTAGTGGAGAGAGGACTCCACCTTGCGGACAACATTTCTGAAAGCTTATAGTGACCTTGTCTTCGTCTGTTCCCGTTTGAATTATTCTGTTAGCCAACATGGGTATATCCATCATACAAGAGTGATAGGTACCCCATTTGCATGTGCTGAGTTGCACATGGAATCAAAGGTTGCGTAATCAAATGCCACCTCTGTGTCCACAAATGCCCCCAGAGCGTAATGACCACGACTCATACTTCCTTCGATTTTGTTGACAAGATAGTGTAGAGCAGAGTTATATGATTTTCCACTCTGATAAGTATGCTGGTTCATTTTGAGCGGATTGCGTTTGAGAACCTTTGTTGTAAAGATTAACTATCCGCTCTATACCCTTTAGTAGAAATGATGATAAATTAATGGGACTAAAATTTTTTGAGAAAGTGTAGTCATCTTTCCCAGGTTACAGTATGAAGGCTACTCTGACCTCCCTCCACCCTCAGCGATTTTTCAACATTGCCTTATTTAAGGCAAGTGTCGCCATTGCGACCTTTTTCTTACGGTGTCGCTTTACGGATTTTCCCCGTCCTGGTCTTCCAATGGTTGTGGAGGTCTCTTCCGAGGTTCTCTGCAAAACCTGACTGGAGTGCTTCACAGTGGCACTCGGTTGAACTTTTCCAGTGCTGTCACTAGCGATGCCTTGCCACTTCAGCTGCCTCCATCTGGATGGACCGTGGCCCTCCCTAAGCGTGGCTGCCTATCATGGAGTACGTGTTGTTTACAGAAATGTCTACAACAATTAATTCCTGGTAAGATTTGATTCCATTGTGATCCAAATTATTTGTCGCCAGAGCTGTAATACAGCTGGTTGTCAAAACCGGTTCGAGTTTTAAGTATTAGTATTAAACTGTCCTGAATTTGGCCTTGCCTTCCCATCTGCTATTTTGGAGGTTTTACCGGCGATGCCGTCTTACCTTCCAGTAGAAGACACTCGAAAGATTCCGACAAAGTTTCCTCTACACCTAGTAGAAAAGTGAATACGAGACCCTGGGTAATCCCACTATATATGCCCAATGATGTTTGGACCTGCACATCCAATGTTCTGGCCACTAATGAGTCAGTGGGAGGATTCCTAGTTGCCTGGTGACCTCGTGCAGAGTGACTATTTGTCGTTGTGACCATCATTGTCATACATGCGTTTTTAACCCCGCCGGGCTGTTTAGAGCTTCAAAGTGTATTTTTTACCTCATCCTCCTTTTCCCTGAGACGTCACTAGGACCATTCAGCATACACAATTTTTATTATGTTTGGTTTCAGTGAGTTGCATAGTACTTATGGCTGATATGCCATTGGTTCCTAAGTGGCTCACCTACTAGACCCCCTCATCGCGGCGAAACTGTAATCCCCGTGGGGATTATAATTGCTGTTCTTGCATGACCTGTTCCATTGAATAAAAACAGTCGGTGTTTATTATTTAATAGTTTGGAATTTTATTATATATTTTTGTGTTAGGTGTGTTTCTGATAATTGTAATGTAATTCAAAAACGCGTTTGAAAATGCTTGATATGTGATGAACTAATTGTTTTCTTCAATTCTCTTGATTCGGAAGGATTGTGAAGAAAGTTCGATTTATTCTCGAGAGAAGATGAGTCTGTTTGCATATAGTTATCAATATTTGTTGCATTAGATAATTTATTTGGAAAGGTGTAGTGACGTTTGCTTTTGTTTGTCGTTCATCATTATGGTCTAATGCTCAGGCATAGCTTAGTCCCGGATGTACATTTATGCTGCTGGATGCAATAATTTTTGGTGTTTGCTATGCCATTGCTAACCGAATAGCAGGAAAAAATGAAATTTCAAGTGATTTGTATATTTCACACACTCATTTTTCTTCGTCGTCTTCTAGTTCACAATCTAATGTTTTATGGCCCCCTGCACACTTTTCCCAAATGGAGTCTCTGGAACAATAATTTTTGGTGTGGGCTTATTTTTGACAGTTGCTACATTGCGCAATTGTTCTTTTGTGATGTGGTAGTTCAATATCGATTTTGGTATGAAGAAGGCACTTGATGTTGTATGTGTCATTGTTATTATCGTTTTGCCTTAGCGCGGCAATCCATATTGGCAGAGGTTTGTTTGAATTCCTTTGTCTTATTTGTATTTATTTGTATTTATGTTTGACTTCATGTCCTAATATATTTAGTTCAGTTTTTATTTCTTCTGAGTCATGATTTTTAGGTGCGTATGTGTAGAGTTTTGTATTTATTGTTTGTATACGAATTTCGTAATTGTCCATATACGATATATTAATGTATAATTATGTCCATTACATTCAGTTAATGCTTGGTTTATTCGATTGATATTAGCCAATTGCTGGACGTAACATAGATGGCTGGTGGCTTATTAGGCTTTCATCAAGTGAAATTTGATTCTGGATCAGTATGCATTTATGTTGCGTTTTCATCGTTGTTTTGTTCATAGTTGGAACCTATTTGTTGAATTTGGCACACTCAATCAGTAGTCCTGTTGTGTTGTTTGTGCTATATTTTAAATTTTATTGTCTTGTGTTTTGTTGGGGTTGGAATGCAGAGTTAAATTGTTTGGAGACTTTCAGGTCAGTTTCACTTTCACTTCGACCGTGTGTGAACTGCACACATGAATTTTTTGTAAGCGCTGTTTCCTCTCTCGTGTTTTTTTGTTTTTTTCTCATGCTTAATTTATGTATTTTATGAAATTACCTCGCTCTTCATACAATGAAATGCAACTCTCTATCCCTTGAGAAGAATTTATGAGTCATAAAATAATTAAATCAATCTGATGATTAGCAAAGCAAAGAGCTAGCATTGAAACCAATGTATTTGAAGATTGTTTTTCACATCGTTGTTTTTTTTGTTGATTGCTACTGATGAGAAAAGTGAATCGATGTGAATCAGTATTCTGTAACGGACAAATGACCATATGTACCTCACACCGCTATCCAAGATTACCCGTTAATTAATACAGGCTCCGTTACCGGTTTTTTTCCCGCCATAAAAAAACGTTATCTATTTTTCTTGACCGTCCGAAAACGAGACGTCTGCACTTCACGACGCGCCAAACAGGAGAGAGCGCTGTCATGTCTTAATTGCCTTAATTATACAATGCGCTTCGATGCTTTGATCGTGGTGAGAAAGATTGTGCCGTGCTCTCACTCGAGCTTTCCAACTAATAGAGTCAAGGAGCTTTTTTTTTCTCTTTTTTCTTTTTTTTTACCCACGCCTGCGTCATCTGCTGTAACCTCGGGCTTGAGCTTACAGACTGATGCTGCTCGGCAAATGTTAAATGAATGCTTGCTACAGCAGGCGTTACAATTCGTAGACAGTTTATTAAATTTTCGATAAAAATAAATAAAGTAACTAATTTCGATATGGCGGCAGTAAATGATACTGTTAAGGAAAATATTGTCAATGAATTCTACTCATCTACTCAACGACGAAATGGAAAAAATTTTATTCAGAATATTCTTGCAGAAATTCGTAAGGAAGATGACACAATCTTGGAAGGATAAGTATCAAACATCCAACTTAAGCTAGCACAAGTGCTGCTAAGCCATAAAACAGCCCCAAGTGCTTAAAATTGTTCCAGCAGCTGACAGACAAGTAGCAACTGATATATGCGCAGAATTTATTATTGAATATTGTCGTCCATTTTTGTTTGCCTGCGGATCGGGCTTCACAAAGCTGGCAAAGTTTTTTTTTACAACCATTTCCCGCAAAGTTCAAAAGGAGGCAGACAACAAAAGGAAATCATCAGTGCTGAAATTAAGGAGCTCGTTCAGTGTGGTGGAGCATCGGCTTCACTTAATATGTGGTTTGATAACTACGTTAAACGCAACTTCTTGGACGTTACACAACATTTTCAAAAAGAATTTAAGTTATCTATACATATTTATAAAAATGCTTGGCAAAATCCGTTTGACCATGCCGCATTTGAGAACGGTTTGACCGATTTGGCTGATTTTTTTTTTGTTGTGTTCTTAATTCTCTGGAGAAGGTTTGTACGATTTTCTTTTTATTTTTTTTGTCATTTAAATCGGGTAAAAAATGAAGTGAAGTCAGTTTTTATAAATTTCGTACACACTGCTTACACATTTCGGAAAAGTACAACAACTAAAATTACAATAAACACACACAAGAAACTGTGGCTTACGCTCTTATGTTTGCAAAAAATTGAGAGGCAAATGCGCAACCAGACAATTGAGAGCGCAGTGCGCAAAACAACCACCAAAATTGACGGTCGTACACTCAGCGCGACTACAGAGAGCGCAAGCCAGAAGCGACCAACTACTTACTATGTATATTCTTATTTGCTTATTTATTTAACGAAATGCTGCTTCTCATATTTTGTTGGGCATTTAAATTTTAAAGTGCACTTTTTAAACTTTTCAAGTATGCGTGAAAAAGTTGTTATTGCTTAATTATGATTTCTCAAAACTATTTCTATTAAATTAGTATAGTAATTAGTTAGCTAAAATGCATGCAGCATATCAAACGAAATCAAATAAAAATCAACTAAATTAGATACATATGTCCCAATAGGGTATTTGCTGAGAAAATTTGCCAAATGACCCAACACAGGCTCATAATATGTGTAAACTGAAAGTTTGCATGCGCAATGAATGTTGACAATTGCGTGTATATTAAAAACCTGCAATGTTTATGTTTACCAGTGTTCGCTTATGAAGCGTGAGCCTATTATGAACATGACTTAACTATTTTGCATATGAACAATGTCTTCAATGTATTCTGTTGCATAGACTTAAAAACGTCAATGTTAATGCCAATGTTAGATGTCGTTACAACTAACTACTCTAACGTATATATGTGCAAAATACACTACGTTTTCGCTGTTACTATGTTCGCATTGATTACTGAGTGGGAGTAAGATAGAATCAAAGAAGTATGGACGTTCTTATTGGTCTTTCTCTTTCTACCTTTGTGCAAAGCAAGCAAACAATAATAAAGAAATCATGAACCAAATAACGTTTCTGTTGTTTTTTGTTGAATGTTGCATAGCGGTTGCTTGGTTCGCAGAAAAAACTAGAAAGGCAGGGCTATAGTGGGGCGTAACCGACTATAGAAAACCCTGTACCCAATCCAAAACTGAATATATATTTTTTGTTGCATTAATATTTTATATTCATTATGTAAGGATATCTCAAGAAAAAAATTTTTTTTTTTTAGCAAAAACCCATTTTCTGCTGATCGTTCCTATGGCAGCTATATGTTATAGTAAACCGATATTTATTATATTCGGAAATATGATCGGATATTACTTAAAATAATTAAATCCAACATTTGGAAACGATATCTTAATAAACAAAAAAGTTTTTCTCAGTAAATATTGTTTTTCGGCCGATCGTTCCTATGACAGCTATATGGTATAGTAAACCGATATTTATTATATTCGGGAATATGATTGGATATTACTTAAAATAATTAAATCCAAAATTTGGTAACGATATCTTAATAAACAAAAAAGTTTTTCGCAGTAAATGTTGTTTTTCGGCCGATTGTTCCTATGACAGCTATATGATATAGTAAACCGATATATAATATATTGAGATATGTAATTGGGCATTAGCTAAAACTGTTAAATCCAAAATTTGGTAGAGATATCTTGAAAAACAAAAGGGTTTTTGTTACTAAATATGGGTTTTCACCCGATCGTTCCTATGGCAGCTATATGTTATAGATCGAATATCGAAAAAAATAAACTCGTTATGCCTATGGATTGGGAGAGTCTCCGTGAAAATTTGGTGATTGTAGGTCTTACCGTTTCCGAGATCCGTTTGTTCATACAGACGGACAGACAGCCGGACAGACGGACATGGCTAGATCGACTCGCCTTTAAATGCTGATCAAGAATATATATACTTTATGGGGTCTGCCACGCCTCCTTCTGCCTGTTACATACATTTGCACAACTTTAATATACCCTTTACTATTTTTTGGTACAGGGTATAAAAAATAAAAGTTGTCACTCATAATTGTAGCAAAAAAAAAAAAGTTTTTCGTTATTTATTATCGTTCCACCAAAAATACATTAAATAATCAAAATAAACTGGGGAATTTATTGTTCATGCTGCTTGCAACTTACAGTTTGACTTTAAGTCATTTGCACATGCAGAGTATTGGATGTAATATTATTAAAAGAATTATTTGTTTTTAAATTTGACAATTCATGAGTTAGAGAATTAAACATCTTTTGCAAAATTTCTGTGTAAATACACAATACAAAGCAAATAAACTGTTACACTGTATTTTATTTCGATTTATTGAAATGTTTCGTTGCGTTCTATTCTTCACAGACTGTTACATTCATTAACTAATGTAGCTCGGTGCCCGAAACTTGAATTTTAGGTTTTTGAAATTTAAACGATACAGTTGAGAGTGCCACCTAAATTCCTAAGTACATTCGCCCTAGATCCTCTTCTTCTATTCTAAAGAATAAGTGAAATTTGACATGGTGACAACATGGGACTTTTTATATTAAGCATGTAACATCTGATTTCGGTCACTTTGTTTTTGTTTAATACTCTGTAGATTTACATCATGATGCGATGATGATTATATTCAATTTGACACTAATTATATACAATTTGTCATCATGTTCCAAATTAATACTAGGTTAATAGGATTTTAGAACATTAGATTAGGGTTAAAACCCAATTTTCATATTTAAAATCAAATATTCTCAAAAAAAGAAAACCATTGTCAAATACGAAAACGAAATTCCTTTCATTTTGTGTTTGTGTCATTTAATTTAATGGAGCAGTTCTTTCTACAGGCGGATGGGACGCTGCGAATTGTGTATCGATTTACTATGTTCAGGTTCAATTACCGTGCAGGCAACAAGAAAATAACAGAATAAAGTTTTTTTTATAGGGTAGTTGTGTTCTCACATTCTGCTAGGAACAGATGACGTTCGGGTTAAGCGATAAGCAGGAGGAGGTCCAAGTCATTTGTGGATTAAATAACCGCTCACAACTTAACTGACTGTGAGAGCTACTCCTTAAACTCTTAGGAATTATTGTGCCAACCAAAAAAAAAGCAGAAAAAGGAGAAAAATTTTGTATGGAGATAATCTACGCCGACTAATCTATTAATAACTAGCTTAACCTGCTTGCTTCGCTATGCCTTTACTGTTTTGAGTCAGTCATAATTTTAGAATTATAATATCTAGGCCCTATTTTATATAGGGCGTGGTACCACCTTTTTTTAATAGTTATCTTATTTCTCCAGATGCCCATTGCAAACATATTAAATTTCATCAATCTGCATCACATAATTTCACAAAATTTAGACTTTCTCTTACATATGGGGCATGGCACCACCTACTTTAAATATGCTTTTTTTCTGCCGGTGTCCTTTATACATTCGAATGCCGTTTTTCCACAGAAAAAGCTTTTTTAAGAATTAGAGGGGTTTTCGAATTATCGAAATTTCGATTTAACGGGGCTTATAAAAGAAAAATAGTGCGTACGTTTTCATTTCAGTTGATTTTCACAAATTGTTTTTGTGAAATGTAGTCGGGGAGAACAATGAGGCAACATGAAAGTGACAAAATGTTCTATAAAAGTTAGTAATGATAGTTAAACTGAAAACAGATTTGAAAAAAAATTTCGAATTAATGTATGGAAATTTTACGAATTAACGAAGTTTTTTCAAGGGACCAGCAGTTTGTTATTGGACATGCTAGATCGACTCGCCTATCGAAGCTGATCAGGAATATATATATATACTTTGTAGGGTCTGCCACGACATTTTTTGCCTGTTACATACATTTGCAACTTTTTAAAATATATTTAATATATTGTCTGGCAGCAGCAGACATAAGCATTTGTGCACATTGTTTCTACCTGTGATAAACGGATGAGAGTTGAGAGCTCGCTCGAGATTTCCCTGCAGATGAGGGTAGAGCACACCGACATGCGCATCATCTGGCCATTTCAATGATCTGATCTTGATGCCAATGTCTTTTCTATTTGTTTGCGTTGCGTTTTTATGCGCTACGTGACCAAATATGTTATTTGTACAAACAGAAAATCTAAAAGTGATCATGTTACCTTTAGTACCCCTATGATACAGCTTGCCTAAGCGTCCAAATGAAATTGTTTGAGAGATGAGTTGCTCTACATAGCTCAACATTTGAAGAAAGAAGAGGCGGCGCTTACAAAAATTGCAACTCCCTTTGTTTTGTTAAATGAAAAAAATACGAAATTCGAAAGGAATTGCACATGCCACTTCTATATCTAAGTACAGTGAACGCTCGTAAAACGTGAATATTCGATTCCGAAAGTTCAAAAAGTATAAGGCGTTTTTGTTCTCTATAAAAGGTGGAAAAGTCAAAAAATTCGAAAATGTGTACATCGAATACCCAAAAACAAACAGATGATTATGTTACGTGTTTGTACTTTTTATAAACTTCAGAAATATCTTTATTTTGCATGTTTTGTTAGTTTGCGCTCATATATGTATGTATGTATGTATATGTATATGAAGAGCAATATCTCTCCTGAAAATTTGCTAAGCATTTTTAATTTTTTGTTTTAGCAGATTGATTATATTTGTTACATATGTATGTATATGTATCCGTGAAAAATATAATCCATTGTATAAATTGATGGTTTCACGACCGTATGCAAAATAAATTATTACAATAAATAGAGAAATAATTGTTGAGCGCATAGGGTTTTATATGACTGGGAAGGTTTCTATCGTTCTTTAAGCTTATCAAAAATTAAAACAAAAAAATCCTCGCTACGCGTTTTATTCCTAGTTTTAAAATTCCTTTGGATCTTACCAATTGCTTATTAACTTTTTATTACCAGTTAACCTGGGAAACGCCGAGGAAAAATCTTTTTTTCTGCCATAATTCGGATTTTAGCAAATGATATTTATTGAAAACACTATTATATCACGCTCTAAAATGGATTCGATCGAAAATTCTATTTGCATGTTAAGGCCATTGTAAGGATGAGAGATCGTAAACTTCGTTCGGTAAATAGTCTCAAAGCATGCAACTGCCACAATGAGAAAAATCGCTGCATTGCATGAATATAAATCAGTTTATAGTATTTAACTATATTGATATATACTTTTGAGTACGTACTATGTGTATACATATGCTTATATAACCAACAATTTACACTATTGGTACAATAAACTCATCGAAATTCAATCCCATTGATATATAAGTTAATATACATATACATTTGCGTAAATAATACACAACATGTAAATATTATTCATTGGTTACCTTTTCAGTGCTTGCCATCCCCACAGCTCAGAATGATGATGAACGTATGCAGGGAGATGATTACGACTACGACGGAGAGGATCAAAGCGGTTTAAGTCAACAGAATAAACCGTCTCAGTCCAGTCTGCCTAAGGCAAATAATCATAAAAAAATTAGTCATGCCGGGACCGTGACAGGAATTCTCAGCAAGGATATTGTTTTACGATGCTTGCAGACGATTGTAAAAGGTAGGCAATACCTGTTTGTAAGATATTGTATAATTTTATTAACTAAAATCCACTTCTAAGATAATGTCGTGCTCTGGTATCATGGTGATACCCTTATAACAAATGGAAACAATCTTTTAGTGCCAAACTTCAGTTTAGATCCAAACTCTTTTGACTTAACCATCATTAAAGCGAGCCCTCAAAATGAAGGTGACTACATTTGCGAAGTATTCCCACAGAAGAGCCGCACGCGAACCAAAGTTGTCATTGCCGAGCAATCAATGGAGACCATAACGCCAGAGAGTTCCACTTCCTCACAGAACAGCCTGCAATTTTTAACGACGCTATTGCTTCTTACAGTCGGTGTTGGCTTACGACTTTAAATATTGAGATTTGCACATTGTAGCATTATAGATCCTTTGCCTTCTGTATCCCTCCAATTCTCTTATTCTAAGTCTCAATATATAAGCGAACATTGTAAATCTTGTTGAATATAAATAATTTTGTATTTTAAAGACAAAAGAAAGTAATTTATTAAACCAAAGTGACCAAATCCTAAGTATGTGTTGCATTTATGGTATATTCTTGTCGAAAGGATTTATTTTTTAGATTTTATTGGACTTTTTTCAATATGGATTTATCATCATAAGCCATCATGGGGCCAACCAGAAACATGGAACTTGATCATGAGAAATTTCCCACCATACATTTGTTCAAATGAGAGTTCCACTCGACAACGGCAGATGTGAAACTAAAATCAGATTTATCTTATTTAGCCCCCCGATTTACAAACAAATGTCTTAATTGTGCAGACACGATACAAGTTGTACAGGATTTTTTCGTATTTGTATTCCTGTTTAATTCCACTAGAGTATACACACAATATATTGAAGACTCAACCAGCCACAAAATGTTTTGAAACAAATTTTACCAACGCCTAAATTAATTCGGGAAAATGGACAGCTAATTCTTAATTGTATAAATCTATCTAACCCGACAGACGTTGTACTACCTTTTCTTTCACAACATTGGCGATAAAAATTATAGAAATCATTACTAATAAACATATTAGCGGTCACTCATATTGCTGGCGTACTGTCACTATGTGTACAACAACATTCATATAAAATCTGTCTGAGTTTTTTAATGTTTCCACCGTTATTAGCAACAGCTAAGCAAAGCCACACAGCAATAATTAATTACTGATAGCTCACGCAAGCAAAATTGAGTATAATTACAATTGTATTTTCTGTTGTTGTGTTACGAAATCTATAAGCAGTGATTACACCCCCATTTATTAACCGATTTCCATTCTTTAATAGTCATTCTTATGGTACCGGCAGAGACAAATCTCACCAATGAAAAATCATAAAAATCGGTTAAGCCGTTCTTGACTTGTAAAAAATCTAACTAACACGACTATATTCTATATAAATATATAGAAGAAGAAGATCAGACTGAAAAATCATATTTTTTTAATTTGGTTTTTATTAGAAAGCATATTAATTTTGCATTTCCTTATTTATTTGTATTTTTATATTTTAACAATATAAAAAACTATAATATTTTTGAGCGAATAATGACAATAATTTTTAAATCTTTACGATTTTATTATTAAACAATTTTTAGCACATTTTAAATACTGATTAAACTTAATGGTAAAGATAATAAAGCACATTCCAATAATAGTAAACATATAACAATATTTTTTTTTTTGGAAATGAAAAAATTTTTTGGCCAATAATAAATTATTATATTCTTTCAAATAACACAAAATCATACATTTAGACAACGAATTTCAATGTCTGCAACAAACATTTTTGATTTGATTATTTTATATAATTCAACTTTGTAAATATATTTTTTAAATAGTCGTTGCTAAATTTGTGTAAAGATTTTGTAAACTTAATAGTAATAAAACTTTAGGTACTTACGTTTATTTATTTAATCAAGCTTTGAACAATTTATGTTAATTAAATTTGAATTTCATTGTTTTTGTTATATTTTTTCAATTATAAAGTTCATACAGTGCTGGAATTTCTGTTTGCATTAAAAGTTTCAAGAAAAAAAAAATAAATTTTCTTTAGTTTTAATGAAACATGTGCAAAAGACAACTAATAATAATTACTAACATTAATTTTACTGAGATAGTTATGCTTAAGTACCGCTCAATGGAACTACGAAAATTTCGACAGCACTGTAAATGAGCTTTTTAATTTATTGGACATCGTTATTATTCAATCGCTTGCAGCACTTCTATTGAATGATTTGGTTTAAAATTATTCTTTTCGGTATTTCATATTTCAAAAATTCATAAAAATATATAATAGTGTTTCTTCTAGACAATTATTTGTTCATTATTAATTATTAGGCACATTTTTCATGTTAATATTTTAATTTTATGTTTGTTTTTTAATTTGATTTTTAACATTTGCAATTCGCATTGTATGCAAATCATCGATTGTTTTAGCTACCTAAATCAAAAAGCTAGTGAGCAACTGTACTTTAAAGTGAGCGTTTGCGTTTGGTTTATTTTAGCATCGGCTTCTAAGTTCGTGAAGATTGGCATTTCATCTGAGTTATTAATAAAAAATAAATATCTTATATACATGTAAATATTATGACACTCGATTTTCCTATCTTAGGAATATTTCAAACAATTTTTTTTTGTTTTTATTTGGCGCTCAAATAATAACATTTTACTGAACACAAAATATGTATCTGAAGTTTTATAATTAAATAATTATTTATTTTGGCACAATTTTTTTTTTTTTTAAATTTTGAAGTTAATATTTATCCACCAAAAAAGTTGATACATTTTTCGATAATCATTATTTATGGAGACTCTTTTTATAGGAATTTAAACACTTTCAACAACTTAAAATTTGCTTATACATAGGTATATGTTGATTGATAAAATAACTACAGATCTTGTCTTTAGGTTTAATAGATTTTTCGAATTCTTGTCATAATTTCAAGGCAGTTATTTTGAATAATGTTTAGCCAATTAAATTGTTTGAAACTAGACATGGGCATATTAAAGTTATAAAAAGAACTTGTTTGGCATCTGAAGGATTTTTTTATTTATAAACTAGCCAGGATATTAATATGTTCTTTGGTAATTAATTAAAATGCAAAGAACGTAGCCAATTTCTTTTGCAATCCTAAAATTTCAGTAAAACTTATTACTTATATGGTTAAAAGTGTGCTTAAATGTATCAGAGAAAAAAACAAACTATTTAATAAAAAAAAAAATCCATTGTATTATTGTATTGCAACTAACGAACATAGTTGCGTACTTATGTCATACATTGTTTTATTTTGTTTTTTAAATCATGTTCAATTTCGATTTTCATGATTGAAAATAATTTGTAAAAATCATACGTTACAAAATACATTTGATTGATGCATGTACATTTATCGAAGTATTCCAATATTCATATTTTAGTTTTCATGATTCGATTACGAATGGTCAAATGTAAAATAGTTTTCAGGTCGCTAGGTTACATTACTTTCTATGGGGCTGCTTTTATTCAATTCTTAAAAATGGCTCAAAAAGCAAATCGTGCACATCAAAGTGATAACTGAACCGCCCTTATTTATAACGATTGATTTGCAATATTTCTATTAATTACATTCGCAATAACATATATAAACTTTTCCATAAAATTTTATCTTGGGAATTAGAGTACTTGGATTTATTCGTGTACCTTTAATTGGGCTAACTATAAAAACTGAAATATATTAAAATAAATATGCTCACACACTGACTACCTAAGAATTATAAATATGTATGTACGTATACAAATACAAATTACCTCATATATACCCATATAGTGTGTCCGCCGCTGGTCTTTAAGTGCTCAAACTAACAAATCTATTAAAAATTATACAGTTTAATTATTATATTAAGTGTCTAGTAGTGGTTTATAGGTTTTCACTTTAAGTAGCTTTGTTTTTTGTAAAATTTAAAGCACATCTAATTCAAATTTTTATATGTATACACAGCGTTCGAATTAGGATAAGAGTTGTAGCTTAAAGGTGTGAGACAATAACAGTTAGAATAAATAAACTGGGCAGAAACCGCAGGTCGACACCGCTGCTATTAGACGGTCTGCCAACGCCAATGCCAGCCATTATTAAATCATCGGGAGGAATTTCGTTTTCTACAATATTGTTTGATTCTGCAGGATTAGATAAAGCATATATGAAAATGTTTAACTGTTACGAAGCGATTTTTTTTTTACCATCGGCTGCCTTAATGACAAAGTCGTGCTGAGGTGAAAAATTTGACCAGTCATATGTATTTTTCGTCTTGACACGAGCATGCCAATTACCAGGTGCCAATTCCATGTGATGTGTAAGCTTCCAGACGCCACCATTTTCAGATTGTCGTTGAGTATGTATAACGGAAACAGTACTCCAAGAGTAAAGCTGTACAAGGATTCTCTTTAAAAACAGTGTTGAGCTAACAAACACTATGAAATAACTTACCCCTGAGAGCTTGTAGTCAAGTACTGCCTCAGAAAGAGGCTGTAAGCTTCTGACAAGCCAGTGAAGTGTAACTTTGTTACCGTCAATAATCATATCCTCAAACTGAGGCGTTTCTGGCTCGTAGCCCAAATTTATCTTCACCTCATTAAGACCGATTGAGTTTTCAACTTGACAAACGTAAATACCACGATCATTCAAATTTACATTTCTCACTGTCAGTATCGTCCGGTTGTGGGCCTTATGGACGGTATCTTTCATAGAATATTTATCCGAAAATTTTAGTATTTTTCCATTTTTTAGCCAATGGTTAATAGCTATCGGATTGGCCTTGTAGTCACAATATAATTCTGCATTCGAACCAGTATTTGCATTTACATGATGCCTGTGCGTTGATACCTTGGGAGAGTAGTGGACATCTATGGTGACCATACCATGAGGTGGATTATGCGATTGATCTTCACCTAAGCACTGGTAAGTGCCAGCATCATCTTCATCCACATTCTCAAGTAAAACAATATTGTTTACATCCTCACTGACGCCCATTACCATGCGTTGACCCTGAAAGAAGCTTTTCTCAAAAACCAAATTTAAATTTATGTATAACATCTCTTACATTAAATGACCATTTGATTTCGGTCTCTGTTGGTAAAAATGTTTTGCATTCGAATTTGTGCGTTTCGCCTTGTTTAAAGGTTAAAGAACGATCAGTTACGTCGCGTCCATCGCAAAATATTGCCAGACGACCCCCAATCTTCAATGCAATTTGTAGACGTATTTTCTGGGGCAGCACTTCGCAGAAATAGTCGTCTGCGTCGTCAGCTACCACATTACTGATTAAAATTGAATTGTTTTTTAATGCTTCGATGCGATTATTAATAGCGATTTGCCCATTCGTAATTATGGTTGTGTTTTTGTACCACACCACAACGTTATTTACTGCAATAGTTAAAAAAATTAATTTTTTTCCAAGCCCCTCAGTTGATTAAAGCTGTCTCACTTTGAAAATTTCGAATGTCACAATTAAGCATAACGTTGTCGCCAGGTTTCGCTTGAACAGATAAGTCAGTTTGGTCAAAGAATGGCGGAGCTTTAGATGCACTTGACCCGATTGTGGGTAAAGGTGCTTCATCATTTTCCGTATCATCCTCTCCATAATCATAATCATCACCTTGATAGTCTAGATTATCGTCGGGTCTCTCATCTTCATTCTTATCTGTAGCTGCCATGCATTGTTCTAAAATGAATGCAAGCAAGCAGATCATTTCCAACATTCTTCATAACACTTTTCATTAAAATTATTATTTAAAGTAGATGAAGCAGTTGATGACCACTTTTTGTGGCTGTAGCTGCTGAACAGACACTAGAGGTAGTTTCGCATGACCTCTTGCTTGGTAGTGTGTTACCACAACGTCTGCGAAAAATTATCAAAAATATATATCAACATATAATACACAAAATTCATAAAGTATTTATTTTCAGGCGACTGCATCCTCATTAATTTATAGTTAAAAAAAAAAAACAAAATAAAACTAATTTTAACAAAAGCCGCCGAGAAACATTCTCTTTGCTGTATTGGGTAGCTAGTCAATTACATATCAATGCATGGAAGTCGCATCTGTGATGGTTTTAACAACAACCACATCGATAACAGCCATGAACAGTTTGGAGACAAGGGTGGCAATGGCGTTGAGTTGAGTGAGTTTGCCAAGGCTGCCACTATTGATTTCTATATTCAGTTAGTTCCAGGGTGAACTGAATATGCGCATTTCGTACGCATACAGACACTTAAACGTAAGTATCTTTCAGCGTCAATTTGGCTGCGCGATGCCCTTGAAGCTGGAATGGCAGCGTACAAAAAATTCAGACACAGAATGACGGATGCTTCGTCGCATCACCGCACAAACAATAAAAAATTAAGAAACTAAGCTACATGGGGCTTATTCATTGTTCTGTATTTCTACAACATATCCACATTTCTTTGCCTTCGCCTGTTTTTAATTATAATTTCTCTCAGTGCAATCGGAGCTAGCTGATGGAATTCAACTGGCGCCAAAGGACTTTTAAAATATTTTCCTTACAAGTGTTTGTTGATATGACGGCTATGTGCCTTGACTTAGATTATGCTTTCATTTTCTTTAAAAATGTACGTCTGTTTTTCCTGTAAAGTGTTCTTGACATGGATTCTTAAGTTAAATTATTCTTAAATAAATATGTGTATAACTCCTATATTTTATTGACGAACATGAATTACAAAAATGTTATAGCGTTTACAAATTGTCGACTTTTCTGAAGTAGTTTTATGTTAAAAGTGGAATAGTGTGTTTTTACAGATACCAATTATTCAACTTAAATAGTAATTAGTAGCGTACTAAATATCATATTAATCCGATTTTCAATGCACAGTTCAAGTTGTAATGGTTTCATAGTCAAACCGTATGAAGAAGTTTTTTACAATATAATAGAATAAGTAATAAGTAAGTGCATGTTTTGTTTTCTATTTACCATAGCATATAGTATGATGTCAGTAAATAAATAATCAATAGTAGAGATGTGATTCAATGAAACAAATATGATGAAAAACTACAAGTATGAATGTATGTATGAACATACACATACATACATATATATTTATTGTACATTTTTGCATGATTTGAATAAAATGAGGCGCAACGTAATCGTACCCAAGACGAAGTCTATTGATGGTTATGTATAATAAAAAGTTAATTTTCAGATGCCAATGCGCTGGAATCAAAAATAAAATGTGTTATCACAAATTTC
This sequence comes from Stegana nigrithorax, assembly GCA_037044495.1. NCBI lineage: Eukaryota > Metazoa > Arthropoda > Insecta > Diptera > Drosophilidae > Stegana > Stegana nigrithorax. The sequence goes on along the minus strand of JBAMBQ010005511.1, from coordinate 17,678 downwards.
TGTACACATTTCAAAAACGAATTTGTATGTACATATGGCTATATTTAGAAATTAAATTAAGCGAACTGATCTGTCTAATTCTGTTGTTTTGCGCAACAATCGAAATACATCAAAATATATCAAATCGATTGAAGCAATGAATTAATGATTTATTGTTTCTATATGCAGTCGAAATTCGTTTCTATTTGGTTTTTTCGTCTTTCAATCACTGCCATGTTGCCATGTGCTTTGTGGTAATTTCTTTATGGAAATTTAACCAAAACTAAACTGAATAAAGAAGCAAAATCAAGAGCCTTCAAATAATCAAGTTATTTTTTGCTATCAAAAACCAAACCATATGGCTAAAGCAAAGTCACAAAAGCCAGAAAGGAAAATGATATAACTGTGGTTATAATTTGATTGTTATAGTATAAGTGACGATCTTAGGCAAAATTCTTGTCTGTGAAATTTCTATAAGCTGAGTGGGTCAACTGAAGAATTACGTGTTTTTATTTTTCTCTAGAATTTAATACAAAAAATATCTAAATATGTATATTGCTCACGAGTCTTATCAAAAGGTAATGGCTGCAACAAAAATGATAACTATAAAGCACGATAGCTTTGGAGATAAGCACTTGTGTTAAGATAAGATATGCTTTTTAATTTTGTTAGGTCAGACGGTGAGTTATTTGGTACGTGGCATTGTCCATGTGCTTCAAAAGTTAAAAATTGATCATACGCATGGTTTGAATGCTTTTTTTTTTTGTATTCTGTTTAATTAAAAAAAAATAATTTTACTACACATTAGACCAAGTAAGCTTTTTAGATGAATCATATTTAAAGAATTTTGATGGATTAACGTTTGCCATAATGCAACCTAGCCCTATGATAGAGACCTTCCCTGGCAAATAAGTAATTGCCAATTTTTGCCCCAGTTCTAACGATGCGCTCAACATTTTATCAATCTGCATAAATTAGTTTCAGTAAAACAATTATTTTTGATTTTCTTTTATATATGGGGCGCGACCTAGACCACTTTGTTCATCGGGAATATCATTGAAACTTTCCCAGGCGTGCACACAATCACTCACTGAGGTTTTATAGTAATCGATTGATCGGTATAACAACTCAGACATACAAAAATATTTATACAAAATGTGTATTTCATCAATTTCTATGGTTTATTTACTGAAATATTAAAATAATTATTGTTTACTAGCAAAAGATTTGCTATTATCCGATATTGGATAATTGATAAAATTTTGTTAAATTTTCGTGATATTTTCTGTACTTATAAAATTATAAGAAAATGGGAAAAAAATAAATTGATAATTTCTTAAGACAATTTTAAAGTAAAAATTAACTTACCATCGGAAAAATACCCTAAGAAAAGACAAGCAATTAGCAGCCAAGTCAGTCGTATCATTTTTTAGCCCGGTAGTAGAGGTAGTTGTTTTTTCTGAAAAAGTATTTTTCAAATTTATGAAGTCCGAATTAACTTTTCTAATATGGTTGCACAAATAAACCGAATATAATTAACTGTATTTTTTTTATTTAGTTATATATATATTTGCGTTTTTAATTTAAATAGCTCACACTTCACCCACATTCGTTAATTATTGATTCAGCTTAGCGTAGATTTATAAATAAGAAATATAAATTTTTACTTTATTCAATTGAAATGAAAATAAAATTCTGAAATGGTCCTATCAGCATCATGAATAAAGTGCACTAATATTTTTTTCTCGCTGTCTTAAAGTATAAATCGACAGTAAGTAAACCTTTGTGAACTAATATTCTAATGACTAAAAAATATAATGACTTACAAGCTTTAAAAGAATTGTTTTACTATAGATTATTATTTTTTGCATTACTTGTGAATATTCTAGATTTTAAAAGTGTTTTTGCGTTTAGCTTATTTTACTATGCCTTCTTTTACTAGTTTTAGTTTTATTAGTTCAAACTGTGATTACAAATTCGCATAGATCTATAATTTGTACTATTAATTAACAGGTTTTTGTGAAACCTCTTATGTATTTAAAAATGTTAGATACAAAAATAAGGTTGATGCAGTGCGGTAAGTATATTATGTATATACCTATGAAAATATTTTGTATATACAGTACTTTTCGCTTATAACGAACTTCAAGGGTCCGTGAAAAATGGTTCGTTATAACCGAAATTCGTTGTTTATTTACTAAAAAAAAATTCGGATATTTTAATACAAAAAAAAAAATAGTTTAAAAATTAATTAGTTATTTTAGATGGTTTAGTACCAATATTAGCTTCCTTTATGTACACTTCCACTTGAGCCAAATGATCAAGAAATGGTTGACTTGCTGAGGCCCATTGCTTTGCATAATTGCTTTTGATTTTTGTTTAATGTTTCTGTTTTAAAGATAAACACTTTCTTTGTTTTCTGTCCATCTCCTAAATTTGCAATTTGCAGCTGCAGTCTGCGCATCGTCTTCACACAAACATTAAAAATAAAACACTGCGTGTTACAGTGTTGACATCGCAGAAATATAATTTTTTTGTTCATATCGGCACTTTTTGGTTCGTTATAACCGTATGTATGTATATATATAGGTATATTATGATTGCTTATTGGTTTTACTATAGTTTTTAATTTTTTTGTATTTATTTAATAATTATATTTGGTGTTTAAAATTTATTTCGCTGCTAAGCTGCTGCGCCAAGTTATTATTTTTATGGCAAAATATAGCTTGCAGCTACTAGTACCAGTAAAGGTACAGATATAAATAAAAAAAAACCAATATTTTATGCACATATGTATGTACTTACATACTTATGAAAATATAATGTATTGAACAGTACAAACACAGTCATATGTAGATGTATCAAACACAATACATTTGCTGTTTATTTACTTGTTTGCTTATTGGCTCGCACGCTAATGCAAACACTTACATACGTATATATGTGCAGGCTCAAGTACGCCCCTTGTTTGCTTACGACCCCCGAAACCGTCACTACAGTGCTCACAACTTAAATGTATATAACCATAGTCAATTACAATGACTAAAAAAGCTTCTAAAAACTTGTTATCAGAAAACCATGAAGATCAGAATGTTAAGCAAAGTTTCACACACAAATATTCAATTAATTACAGATATTTAAAAAAAATGTTAATCAATACACGTACACAAACCGTAAAAATCGAAAGCATCTTTAATTGCATTAAAGAGAGTAGGGGTTTTTACCGGGCTTTGTGAAATGCTTACGTTGTGTATGTTGTGTGTACATTACATTACAGTAAAATGGACCAGCGACCTTCGCCGAAAATCAGAAAAGTAATTTCTTTTTGACATATAAGGCGATTTTACGAGGTTTTGTACTCTAAATTAACACCAGCTGGTAGAACTTTTCTAGACATTTGATACTGGCAGAGTCTGCAAAACTGAACATAGCAGAAGCCTATTGAGTTAAATACATCACAAAACAAGTTGATTTATCTTTAAAGGTAAATATTTACAAATAATGTATTTACTTTCTCCCAATTTTTGTGGAGTTAACGACGTTCCATTTGAAAATTGTAGACATTGAAAACATTGACATATTTTTATAAAAAAATTATAATCGTGTTTCTACACGATTTTTTTTTAAACTGTCCAAATGGTTATAGATGTCTGCCACTCAGTCTCTGTAGCACCATCCCCACCCGCACTCTTTTATTCATTACAAAATTTCCCTTTCAGTTGTTGATGGTGCTGCATTTTCGTTTGATTGGCAACAATGTTTATTATTTGTTAGACAAGAATGCAAAAGTTCGTTTTATTTTTAGATGAGATTGTACCGCACTTGCCAAGCAATTGTTTTTTGTTTAGTATTGTTGCTACTTTTTTTCAGTTCACAGCAAGCGGCGATGTTCATTTAAGTTATATGTGTCCCAATTAAATTATCTATAATAAATCCTGAATTTAATTTATAGACAAAAATGTTCAAACGTTCTACATTTTTGTTTTTAAACCATGAATCACATTTTGTCTTTTCTCGTTGAGGCAGTTACTGTAATGTAAAAAATAAAAAAGTATCATCATTATGGCGAGCAATAATATCTTAAACTGCACATATACTCTTAATATAGCCAGGTACTGCTGCTTTAGAATATATCTTACTATTTACAACAAATAACTGCTTTAATTTGCCTAACATAAGAGAAAAACAGGTTTGAATCGAAGATGCTGTGTGAGCAATGAAAACCGAAATTGAGTAGAAAAAAAATACGGGAAAAAGACAGGCTAAGAAAACCGAGTTTTATTTGACAAGATGGTTATCATTTTTTTAAATTGAATTATTTAAACCAGAACGCACAATTCATTAATTACTTTCGGTTTAACTTGCAGAACTATACGATAAATAAATCATAGCGCACAACGGAAAAGCTCGCAATACAATTTAATAAGCGTTTAATTTACACTTTAAGTGCAAGAAAGCTTAGCGTCTTCCGTACCGTTATCGATGCTCTTTGAACGCAAACTGAAGCCCCTTGGAGCCAAGGCTACATAGCATTGTGGGAGCAGCTACATAGCAGCATTGTGGGAGCAGCTACATAGCATTGTGTGTGAGTGAGAAGCAAGAGCAGAAAACACTGCACTCCGTGAAGCAGTTATGCACAACGTAAAACAGTCCTCGACTTTGCGGACGTCAGCATGCTGTCGAACAAAAAGACCCCGAATCTTCTTCAGCAAAAATATTCGGGCGCCCTGACATCCATGGCGCAATGTTTATTTACGTTTTGTTGGTATGTGAGTGCAAGTCAGAAGAGAGGCGAGCTAGCATGAGCGAGAAATGAGAAAGGTTTTTTTTTCGAAAAATCCATAATTTGTCTAAAAACTGTGTGAGTAACTAGCTGAAAATGTTCAGATTTGGCATCGCATACACATTTTCAGTCGAAATGTGCCTCTAAGCGGAAAAGATAATATTGTTAATATTCTGGAGCACTTTAAATGCGGCAAAACTGATATAAACAAGATATGAAAACAATATATCAACAATATACTAAAAAATGCCAACACATAAAAACCAAGGTTGTTTTTTGGTCTGAGGTCGTACGCTTTTGAAGGAATGGGATGCCGATTATTGTGTATAGAAGGAAAGTTTATTTAAGCAAAATCACTGAATTTAGTTTACAAATTTCTTAATATTGTAAATGGCTTCAACGCAAATCTTATAATTATATCATCAATATTAGGAATGACAACATAAAGGTGGTCTTCTACCTCACCATATCATATATAATTTTTATTATTTTACGTTTCCCAGCGTTTGCTCCTTTCCAACAACAAAACTTGAAATTCTAATAAATCTTTGGCTTAACTGTTTGTTGTCTATCGTATTATATTGCTTAGAGCAAGAAGAACACTGATAATTGAATGTAAGCACTTTGAAAGTTCCAGCATTAAACGTTAAAATCTTCCAGAAATTAACATTAGTTTTAAATTCACTTGTTACTTGGCTTCCCCGAAATCGCCAAATAATGTCAAAACACAATAAGATCATTCAGAGTCCACCAATTAACCAATTAACTTATCTACTAATGTCACAAGTGACCCTTGACATTCAATTGTTGGTCAACAACCTACATGTAAGAAACTTTCAATTTGTGTTGCACAAATGTTCGAAATTTTGGCTAACAAAAGCAATTTGAAACGTTCTCAGGTATCGTCTTCATAATGAAATAGAAAGATTTTCGTATTTTTTTCGCATAGTATGCAAGCCCTATTTTCCTCATCAACAACACTGAATACTGTGATGAGCAACGTTCAATCCTGCTTCGTGGGTCTGGTCCAGCATGGTCGTGGTCATTAGTGTGATTCATCGAGACCGGACCCAATTTTGAGACGTGGCAACAGCAACTGGTTGCTCTGAGCAAATGGTCTAGTTGATGGTTGCATGACCAAAGTGGTCGGGCATATTTTTGTTTAACACTAACAAAATTCATAGAGATGCTAATTTTGCAAAGTTGCTAGACTAAACTGTACACTCAGTGCATACTACAATGTTTTGCGCGCACTCAAAGTGCGTCGTCAACGCAACAACCTGCTGCAATGGTCAAACATTTGGGTTTGATATGCTGACAGCCCATGAACCCGGTGTTCGGGTTTCCGTTGCGGAATTGAACTTACGGAATTGATTTGATTTCATATTTGGTGTGGTGATTTGGTTCTTGTTTTTAAATATGAAACAGCGACTAAAATCAGCAAAAATGTTGTTTGCATTCGCAATTACTCATTTTAAGTTAAGAAAGTGGTGGAAATGAATGGATAAATAAAAATAACAAAAGTTAATTAAGTATGCATGTATAATTAAAATACCACTTGCTCTCTCTCTGCAAGACCCAGCAGTCTTTTGCCAAATCACGGCTTTGTTACATAAATGCTCTCATAAAGACGGCTAGTTGAATTATTTTGTGTTTTCCTCTTAATTTTATAAAAAGATTGATACTTTAATTTAGTTAAAACTTAATTTAACTGCAAAAATACATCCATGTTATTACTCAGAGAACGGAGATCACCTGATTCGGAGAAATTTACCGTTATTTCTTAAATTTACGCTCACAGGGTGTTGCATACAAAGGTGTTTTCAGAGTAGCAAAGTGGTCTTTTCTGGTATTTCACCCTAATAATCGAAATACTAGCAGACCATTCAATTCTGCTTGTTTTTTTTAAAAAGTTGGATGTTGCCACTAGAATTTTCTGCTTATTTATTTTGAGCTATGTGCACAATAAATAATTAAAATTGTGAAACTTCTCAAAACGTATGCATTAAGAAAATTAAAATAAACTTTTAACATAAATGAAAAATGCATAAATAGTTTGCGATGCAGTATAGTTGCAAATTTATAAAATATCTGCGATGCGGCTTAAAACCACTACCGTTTCTTAAGTTTTGACGTACAAAAAAGTACGGAAACGAAATTTAGAACCAGGGGATATATAGATTTTAAATTCCATTACAGTCGATTTTCGGTTGATGAACGGCTCGCTTAACGAACATTTCGCATAATGAACAAAACCAAATGAACGAAATTACATACAACAGCCAACGAAAAAGGAGAAATACCTAATTGCGGTTATAATTTGTCTGTTTTTGTTTCTCTGTCTTGTAGTTATAGTAATGATGGGCACGGACCTCCTTTGTAAGGACGAAATTATAATATGCTAATATATATATCTCAAAAGTGCATAATTTTTATTAAGGAACATAGTAAGATTTTAGATGTGTTAACAACTATTACCGCTGTAGAGTGAATCTGAAATTTAATGCAAAATCGTCTTAGATATTTAATAAATAGAGAGACGTTCGATTTCTATATCACCTTGGCGTCACCTTCTATATATACACCATTATTTGTGATAGTGGCAAGCACTCGAGTTCGGCAATTAAAATCAATTAAAATCTATCAAATCTCTAAAATTTCAGAAAAACGCGGAGAGCACCTCGTATCGACCGACTCAGAGCAGGAAAATAAGAAAATGGCGGCCAACATAACGATGGTAGAAATTCAACAGAAAAGGAAAAGCCTATTATTTAAAGGACTGGAAGTGGCTAATTCTCCAGCTGAAGCAGTACGGCAATATGGTCCATACGATACTAAAAAGCACGAGATATCTTGCGGGAACGGATATCGCGGTTGAAAGGAACCTATCGACAAAAGGGCAAATAAGAAAAAAATCGATGCTTCAAATAAAAAAAAGACATAATGGGCCGCTGTTAAGATCACAAAATCTTGGTCCGAGATGACAGGATAAAACTGGCGGACTAATGGCTGCACTGGAATCAACAGGACGTGCTTGTTGGCGACCAGGCAGGAGCAAGAGAAACGATAGCGCGTCGATAAGACAATGACATGGCCAGCAAACTCGATGTATCCCTAGATACACTAATAGCAAAAATTAACCCAAAAAACTAATAAAAAAAAAAAAAACACATTACAGAAATAACAATATTAATAATCATGCAAACAACGCAGATTTTAATATAAGTAATTTTAATAACGCTATCGTAGATAATCATACAGTAATAATCTATAATAATAGCTTTAAGTTATCATTATTAGCATATAATATAGCTGGCCTGGCAAATAAAAAATTGTTCAGCAAATTCCTCGAGTATGTTCAAGCGCACAATATATTTATGCTAGCCGAGACTTTTGTGGAGGAAAATAGCATAAGCTACTTTGAAAAGTTCTTCAACAAACACGATTTGCACTGGATTCCAGCAGTCAGGAAGTCAACGAAATGGCGTGCAAGTGGAGGACAGCTGTATGGAGACATGACGATTGAGTCAGACATCTACTCTGACCACATGCCACTTGTGGTCACGGCTAACATCAGGATGGGAGTACAGTCACCGAACGGCGATAGGCAGCTACTCCCAAAGCTAAGATTGGACGTCAGGCAAGCCCCGAGGTATAAGAGGAAGATGGATGAGTTTCTAGATAGGAACAGTGTAGAGAGCCACGAACTGACGGAATTATTGGCAAAGTGCATACAGCAAGCAACACATGACGTAGGGAGCCGAAATACAGGAAAAGCCAAACAACCCTGGTTTGATTCAGAGTGTAAAAATATGCATCAGAGGTCCTGTGATGCATTAAAGAAATTGAGACAGGATGACAAGGTAGAAAATAGGCAAACCTACCAAGTAATGAACCGGAACTTTTAAAACCTATGTCAGTAAAAACAATTACGATACTTGAGAAGAATGGAACACGAGATAAGTGCCATCAAGGACAGCAAGACGTTTTGGACAATGGCTAGAAAATTAAAAGGGCAGACAATCAATAAAATAATAAAAGCCGACCCGCAAGTATTGACAGAGCATTTTAAGAGCCTGCTACTGGAAAACCACCTAGCAACCAGAATATGTTACGCACTGCCGAATATTGATGACACAAAGCTGGACGCGCCTATATCACTGGTGGAAGTACAGGCCGCGATTAAACAAATTAAATCCAACAAAGCGCCAGGTGCGGACCGTATACCTGCAGAGTGCTTTAAGCATGCAACCCTCAAGTTCGTAAGACTGTTCGTAACTACATATATGAAAAAGGGCAAGCGCCGACGAGCTTCCTAGAAAACATTATATATCCTATTTATAAAAAAGGCAATCCCAACGAGGCAGGTAACTACAGAGGGATATCTTTCTTAAACAGAGGCATGAAAATCTTTACCACGATAATACTGGAAAGACTCACAACATGGGTAATTGAGAATAACCAACTAACCGAAATCAAGCAGGTTTCAGGATTTTCACCTTGTCAGTAGTGGCGAGAGAACACTTAGAGAAAAAACTTTATAGACTTTAAGGCAGCGTTTGACATGATAGACCGCATCTTCCAAAACTATAAAGATCATTGAAAGCCTTTACAGCGGAAACAAAACAGCAGTATGAGAGGACTAATACGGGCGAAAAACAAGTCTGTAGATTGAGCCCATTATTGTTCTCGCTGTTTGTTAATGACATTGTGGATATATTACCAGGTGGAGTCATATTCGCATACCAAAGGATAAAAATACTTATGTACGCAGATGATATGGTGATCCTAGCTGACAGCCCGAAAATGATGCAAGATATGATAGATAAGATGTACGCGTATTGCGAAATCTGGAATCTACAAATAAATGCAGATAAATCAAAAATAATGATAGTGAAAACGAAACAAGTGGAACCTGAACAATGAGCCTATCGAAGTGGTTTAGGAGTTTAAATATCTAGGGGTCACCCTCACAGCAGATATGAATTTCAAAAACTATGTAGCACTTAAGCTAAAGGACGCGAAAAAGCCATATATAGTACATGGAAAACATTCCTAGGTAAGAAAAATGTTGACCATAGCGCAAAGTATAAGCTCTTTGAGGCAACAGCAAGGGCTATAATGTGCTACGCAGCACAGATATGGATATGAGACGAGTTTGACGATTTAGAAAGACTTTAAACATATTATATTAAAGGGATATTCAAATTGCCATCGAATACGCCTAATTACGCTATCGCCCTAGAAACAAATCTCGTCTCAATGTGTACGTACGCTCTTTCGATGCACTTTGGATATATAAGATACACATTGAAACTAAAGGAAGACAGACTACCTAGAATTGTCACGAGCTATTTGATACAAACAAGGTCGCAATTCTTCGAGAAATGGGAGAGTTTAGCAGATAAATATAACGTCGCATGGATTCCATAGGACACCGGTAAGTGGAGAAAAATGCACGAAGAAGTACTGCTGAAGGGAGAACAAGATAGAAAAATCAAGCATATAATACAAGCGAGAAATAGTACCACCAGGAATTATTACCGAGAATTTAGCTACCAGCGGTGGCGGACGTCAGACATACCACTGGTATTATAAGCTCACAGTTCTTAAGGGCGAAATTCTATGAAAGAAAAATGAACAGAAAACAAAAGAGATTGAAAAATAAAGAACTACTACTACTTATTTGTGGGAATGTTTTTTGCTTGGAATATTAAGGAAACGGTTATAGTAAATATATTAGCTGTATAATGTAATTAAAATTTTAACAAGGCATCAATTAGAATTTGATAATTGCTTGTAATTTGTTTTTGTAATCAAAGTTTTGGACGCTAGGGTTGCATTCCGAAACAGATTATATTATATCTTCGATGTGAAAATGATATTCGCATATTCTCCAATATTTATTCAACGGATCGGTTTTGTGGCAAGGCTTAAGCCATTGCGAGAATTGGTGGTGGTGTTCTGATTTCTGTTAGATCGTTTCTATGTACTGATGAAGTACTTACCTCTTTCTCTGATAACATTGAGTTTGTTTGTGTAAAAGTTTCAGTTAACAATTGCAATATATTTATACCCTGTACTAAAAAATGGTAAAAGTTGTGGAAATTTATGTAACGGGCAGAAGGAGGCGTGGCAGACCCCACAAAGTATATATATTTTTGATCAACATCGAAAGGCGAGTCGATCTATCCATGTCCGTCTGTCTGTCTGTCGGTCTGTCTGTCTGTCTTTATGAACGCACGTATCTGGGAAACGGTAAAACCTTTAACCATCAAATTTGGCACAAAGACTCGCCTAATATGTACATAGGCATAACGAGTTTATTTTTTTTTTCGATATTCGACCTATAACATATAGCTGCCATAGGAATGATCGGCCGAAAACCCACATTTAGTAACCAAACAACTTTAGTTTTTTAAGATATCGTTACCAAATTTTGGATTTGATAATTTTAAATGCTATCCAATCATATTCCCGAATATGATAAATATCGGTTTACTATAACATATAGCTGCCATAGGAACTATCGGCCAAAAAATATCTTTTACTAAAAAAATAATTTTTTTTTCTTGAGATATACATAATGAATGAATAAAAATATTAAAGCAGCAAAAAAATATATTATATATATATGTATTATATTATATATATATATATAATACAATATTAGATGATTTTCTTGAGCAAATAAATTGTATTACGAATTGCATGCAATAGCCACACTAACCACTGTACTCGCAACAACAACACAACAGTTATGTCCACACATCTCTCTGCTGAAGCGCAGTCTTTGAAGTCGCTCCAGAATTCAACAACAACAACTAATACTAGCAATGGTAATGAACATTGCCAGGGTGTAAAAAATACTAAAGTGTGACCGGCATTGCAGATTGGAATGAAGCATAAAGCGTAAGCTAAGCTCACAAAAAATAACGAATGGCAACAAACCAAAAATTAATCGCAGCAGCAACAACATTGAAAAAGGCACTCCCCTCAGCAATAACAAATTTGCAATTTTGGACACTGAAGATGTGGTACCCATTGCTAATGTAGATGGTGCAACCAAAGTCAGCAAGGCCAAACCGCTGCCAAATTGGCACAAAGCTCAAGTGTTCTGGTTAAAAAACTCACAGAGTTAATTGGCAACAACGATTGCCGTACAGTGTACAAACATCTGAATGACACAAATATCAACTTCTACACTTACCAACTCAAGTGCGCAAAAGGCTTGCAAGTTGAAATTAAAGGCATTGAATCTTATGTAGGTACTAATGAAGTAGTAAGCGCACTCAAGGACCATGGCTTCAATCCTTAAGTTGTCATAAATATAACTAACAAAAATAACATACTGCAACCAATGTTAAAGGTTGAATCAGCGCCCGACGAAAACCACTGAAAAAGAACGTCAAACACCCAATTCACAAGTTGCAATACCTGTCGCACCGGAGAATAACAGTAGAAGAGCCGCACAAAAGCAATAGCCCCGTCCAATGCACCAATGGCCAGGAGTATGGTCATACCAAAGCTTACTGCACGCTAAGAAGTCGCTTAAACCATCGGGTCGTCACTTCTCGATCGATGCATGTAGCCACAATTGTTACAGCTAAACAGGCGCCTGAATACGCCACTACAATTTCTGAGGTATCATTCGCAAAAGCATTAAAATCAGATGCCAATAAATCAGAACAAATTACCATTACAGCTGCGAAGGTCATCCAAACCGCCACACTAGTTTACACGTAAGATCTACCGCAGCCTGGTCTAATGTCACAAAACGCCCCATGTGCATCAAATAAAATCGAAGTGAAGAAATCAAAAGACGCTAATCCAAATGCTCGCTGCGCAATATTCAAAGTGATGGCTCTACTAAATGTAGTCTTCAAAATTTCTTAAAGATATGGAAACAGACATAATGCCACTTGCGGAGACACACCTTACTAACAAATACAAATTTGAAGTAACGGGATACACATTTTATGGCACAAATAACCCAAATGGCAATGCCAGTTTTGTCGCGATCGTATGGTTGACAATGAGATTGTTAATATTTTACGATTGTTGACCGTTTCTTAGCTACAGGTGACTACAACGCAAAGCACCCTCTCTGGGGCTCCCGCCTAAGGAGAAGCAACTAGATAGCACACTAATACATAAAACAAATAAACTGAATTAAGTATGTCTCGCCGATCGCTGATCCAAAAAAAATACCTGATTCAATTCACTTTGCGATAACACGGAAAATCTCAAGTTGCTTGGTATCTGCAGATGCCCTTGCTGACCTGTCCTCGGATCATTCCCCAATCCTCTTTCATCTCTCCGAGTCTTCCCTCGTCAAAGAGTGCTCTAGGAGGCTTACATCGTACAAAAAAAATTGGTTGAATTTTAAAAAATACATAAGCAGTCATATCGAATTGAGCCCATCCATTAACAACGACGTTGAGATCGAGAACTCCGTCAGGGAACTTCGTACAATCATAACTGAAGCAGCTATACACTCAACACTACAGACAAAAACAACACCGAAGAGGTACCATTCAATAACCAACTGCCTTATTGAACGCCTGGTTACTGAAAAGCGCCGCCTGAGACGTGAGTGGCAGAATTGTAGGTCCCCTGCAACGAAACACCGGCTTAAAAAGGCAGCACATGAGCTCACCGATGCACTCAAAACCGAGGAGCAACTTGCACAAAACCAGTACATAGAACACCTGTCGCCAATTAGCACGAAATATCCTCTATGGAGAGCACATGCTAGTATTCAGCCACCCGCTTTAGTGGACACACCTATTAGAGGCACAAACGGCTAATGGGCACGTAATGATGAGGCGAAAGCAAATGATTTTGCACACCACCTAAAAGACGTCTTTCAGCCAAATCAGCCTACTAATGGGTATATCCCTCCTCCACTTCCCCCATGTCGTCATACCAACCCGATCAAAGTTCGCCCTGCTACCAAAGGAAATATTTTAAAAGAACAACTAAATCCGAAAAAAGCACCAGGACACGATCTGATTACTCCTAAAATCATATTGGAACTCCCAAGCATCGCCACTGTACTTGTTACAAGTTTATTTAATGTGATATTCCGGTGTGGTCACTTCCCAACTGAGTGGAAAAAGTCAATTATAATAATGATTCCCAAGCCAGGCAAAGACAAAAGCAATGCATCATCATATAGGCCCATAAGTCTAATGCCATGCCTATGAAAGCTCTTCGAAACGGTGCTATTATATAAAATCAGAACGTCAACAGAAGCAATTATTCCCTCTCATCAATTTGGTTTTCGGGTTAAGCACGGAACCATCGAGCAAGTCAACCGAATTACAACAGAAATAAGAACGGCGTTTGAAAAACGGGAATAACTGCTCAGCAATTTTACTCGACCTTTACGCTAAACAAAAGTTACTGCCCACAGTTAAGTCTAAACGGAGTCATAATTCCTTAAACCAATGATGTTGTATATCTAGGTGTACACTTAGACAGATGCCTCATATGGCGTAGGCACATCGAAGCATAAAACCACAAAAGAAACTCAAGGCCAACAGCATACACTGGCTTATCAACTCACGTTCGCCGTTAAAACTGGAGTATAAAGTTATATAATACTACACCACAGTCAAACCAAGTTGGACATATGGAGCACAGTTATGGGGTAATGCATGTGCTAGCACAGTGGACATTATCCAACAAACTCAATCCAAGATCCTTCGAACCCTCACTGGAGCGACATGGTACATTGGAAATGAATGCACACATAACGACCTTAAAATCACAATGGTTAAAACTGAAATAGACAACATTAAAGAACGCTAGTAAAACTAGAAGCTCATCCGAATCAGCTTGCCAGAAATCTTGCCCGGCACTGTAGATTTAGACATTCATTATTGTTAGTCCACAAAGAAATGGAGATTCAATAAATAATTATAAATGCAAAAAAAAAACAAAAACGAATTGCATGAATCGTACATTTAACTTAGTTTTTACAGATCACGCCGCACATTTTTCATTGCGTAGGTCTAATCCGTTATCTACCCCTGAAGATAGTTACCACCCACTTCAGCTAAAAAAAGTGAATTTGGTAAACTTAACTAGTTTCATTTAAATTCGGATTGGTCAACTTTAAATTCCAAGGGTGATATCGATGAAACTGTACAGTTGTTTAATAAATTCTTACTCAAATTGTTCAATAAGTGCGTTCCTAAAGTTGAGGTTTTCCCTGAGTCTAATAGACCAGCATGGTTTTCCCGCGATTTAATTCGGATAAAAAACCGTAAAAATCGTCTTTTTAATAAATTTAAACGAACCTTTTTGGCATTTGATTACGCAAATTATATTGTCTCGCGGTATAATTTTAATCACGCGAATAAATCGTGCTATAATTCGTACTTAATTACCGTTAAAATAAATAGTAAACTTGATCCTTAATCGTTCTATAGTTTTATAAATTGAAAACGCAGATCTAATACTTTTCCATCCATTATGAAGCTAGGTAATGCTGAAGGATGTAATAATGTTGATATTTCTAATTTATTTGCCAGCTTCTTCCAAAATAACTATAGTGATAGTTCTGTCACACTTAGTTTTTATCCCGGCCCAACTACGGGGGCCTCTTACCCAATTAATTGTCCTGTTATTGATAAAAAAATGCTTCTGTCTTATTTATTAGCTATTAAACCCACTTTTTCTGTCGGCCCTGACGGCATTCCTGCATGTGTTTTAAAGTACTGTTTACATCTTTCTCTTTGTAAATTGTTTAATTTGTCGGTTACGACCATTTCTTTTCCTATGGTATGGAAAAGATCTTACATTTTCCGTCTCCACAAAAAAGGTAGTAAAAGGGATATCTCAACTATTGCTAGGCTATACGCAATTCCAAAGTTACTGGAACTTATAATTACTGACCAGCTTCAGCATTATATTATTCCTTATTTGAGTATATCTCAACATGGCCTCTCTCTTCAACAGTTACAAATCGTCTGGAGTTCACTTCACTTCTTTGTGGATTGGATTGGCTCGTTATTGTCGGACAGATGTTATTTATACTGATTTTAGTAAAGCATTTCATAGTGTTGGCCATTCGTTGTTTATTACTAAATTAGATAGATTTGGCTTTTCGCCTAAACTTGTAATGTGGATTGATAGCTATTGAAGACGTAGGTCCCAAAAAATTTTATTTAATGGCTGTGTTTAGATCACCACCTGGTGCATTAAAGGTTAATTTGCTCTGCGTAGCAACTAAGAGCGAGTAAAGTAATTTAGTTTCATTGTTTGTCTTGCATATTGCTCCTCTTCATAAAACAGTTATTTCTATTTATCGCCTTCTGCGCTTTCGTCAGTCGGCTGATTGCATATATTGTTAGATGTAATAAGTTAGTCTAGAATAAAACGTTCGTTGAATAACACACCGCTAGAGTGCTTTATTAACATCACCACGGGAATATAAATTTTAGGGCAGCAGCACGAATTACGGGAATTCGCTTGCAGCTGCATAGTGACAAAAAAGGGTAACGAAAAGGCTCGTTAACCTCACATTTTTTGGTGACCCCGACGTGATCCGTGATCACTCAGTAAAGTGAACTTACGATAATTATCAAGCGTACACACATAAAAAAAAAAAAAAATCTTTCTGATAATTATTTAATATGCATACACCGTGAACCGCGTTACAATTATTAAGCATACATAAATAGTGAATATTGTTGGTGTCTGGTGATCGCTGAGCAGTTTGCGCTAGTGCTTCTCTTGCTTGTACAGTTTAATAAGCGAGGTGAACAACCTACATAAGTTTTTTTTTTTTTTTTTTTTGATTTCGATTATATTTACAATCTATCCAAACAAACAGGACATTCAATAAATATTATGATACATAGGGATTCGCTTAATGCTAATGCAATTTACAGATTATTTACAAATAATACAATATAGACAGTATAGTACAATAATAACAATAGTGCAATATAAGACATATATAATACATATAATACATATAATATAGTATATAATACAATACAATTTCAAGTTAAACTACTAACATTAGATGACTAATAATACAAATAATATAAAATTTAATTTAATTTCTATGTCCTAGGTCTAGTGGGTGAGATCTTTTTAACCTGCGGGTCGTTTCGCTGTTGTCTAGCAGATTTACAGCTAGAGGGTTAACATGGTTGTTAAGCCGGTCTAAGTATCTAGTGCTTACTAGGTTAATGACATCTTTGATATTTTGGACTTTGAGGTCTCTGTGCAGCGTTGTGTTTCGTACGTACCATGGTGCATCTGCTATTTGGCGCAGTGCCAGAGACTGAAACCGTTGTATGATTTCGATATTGGAGTTGCTGGCGGTGCCCCACAGCTGGATACCGTAGGTCCAGACTGGTTTAAGAATTGTATTGTAAATTAAAATTTTATTTTTTAAACTCAGTTTTGATTTCCTGTGGAGCAGCCAGCACATTTTCTTCAATTTGAGGGACAGCTGTTTTCTCTTTGCTGTTATGTGTGTTTTCCACGTTAGGCGTCTGTCCAGATGTAAACCTAAGTATTTTATGCTATCGTATGATGGTAGTGTGGTCTCGTTTAGTGTGACTGTGGGACAGTCGCCTCGTCGAAGTGAGAATGTAGCAAATTTTGACTTTTCTGGGTTAACTCCGATATTCCACTTTTTGAGCCAAGACTCCAGACTGCTTAGTTCAGCCTGCAATATGGCAGATGCCTCTGCTGCGGTTGCAGCTGATGCTAGTATGGCTGTGTCGTCCGCGTATGTTGCTATCAGGGTGTTGTTGTTGCTGGATATAGGCATGTCTGAGGTGTATATTGTGTACAAGACAGGACCTAGGACACTGCCTTGCGGGACTCCTGCTTTGATGCTTCTAATACGAGACTGCTCGTTTCCTATTTTCACATAGAAGTGGCGATC